>JAKCPB010001787.1:0-51013 GCA_021442155.1 Cymbidium sinense | reverse complement strand
ATAAAGTAATAAGCAATAATAAAACTAAAATAACTAAATGAAAAAACTAATAACTAATTACTAAAACTAATAAACTAATAACTAATAAACTAAATAATAATAATAACTAACCAAAATTAAACCAATAAAATAATAAAATAAGCAACTAATAAAAAAATAATAACTAAAACTAATAAAATAAAAACTAATGATAATTAATAATAAATTAACTAAACAACTTAATTAATAACTAATAACTAATTACAACTAAAATAAATAATAAATAAACTAATAAACTAAATAACTAATAATAACTAATAACTAAACAAAACTAATAAATAACTAGTAAATAATTAAAACTTATAATAAAAAAAACATAAAAAACTAAACTAAACCTAATAAAATAATAATTAATAACTAAATTGATAAACTAATAATAATAACTAATAATAAAACTAATAATTAAATAAAATAATAATAATAATAATTAATGACTAATAAACTAATAACCAATAAATAATAAATAGCTAATAAACTAACTAACTAACTAATAAATAATAAATAATAATAATAAAATAAATAACTACAAACTACTAAGACTAAATGAACCGACTAATGAAAATAACTAATAACTAAACCTAATAACTAACTAAAAATTAAATAACTAATAACTAATAACTAATAATAACTAACTAAATAAAAACTAATTAAAACTAATAAACTAATAACTAGCTAATAATAATATACTAATAAACTAAAAACCTAACTAATAACTAAATAACTAACTAAACTAATAAAAACTAACTAACTAACTATTAATAATAATAATTAAACTAATAAACTAATAACTAATAATAACTTATAACTAATAATAACTTATAACTAATAAACTAATAACTAATAATAACTTATAACTAATAAATAACTAAAAAACTAAACTAATAACTAATAAAAACCTAAAAAATTATACTAATAATAACTAACTAAACCTAAAACTAACAATGAATAACTAATAAACTAATAATAACTAATAAAATAAAACTAATAAAACTAAACTAACTAATTAACCAATAACTAACTAACTAAATAATAATAAAACTACAAAACTAATAATAATAATAATAACTAACTAAACTAAAACTAATAACTACAAACTAATTAACTAATAATAACTAACTAACTAAACTAACTAATAATAACTAAAATGCTAATAACTGAAATAACTTAACTAATAACTAATAATTCTAAACTAATAATAATTAACTAAACTAAAACCAAACTAATAACTAATAAAATTAATAATAATTAAATAATAACCAACTAATAAAACTAATAACCCTAAAAAAACTAATAATAATTAAAAACTAATAAACTAATAATAAATTATAACTAATAAACTAATAATAACTAAACTAATAACTAACTAATAACTAATAATAATAAAAATAAAATAATAAACTAACAAATAATTAGTAATAATAAACTAACCAATAAACTAATAACTAATAATAATAATAAAATAACTAACTAAACTAATAACTAATAATAATAAAACTAATAAAAACTAATAGATAACAAAATAATAAATAACTAACTAATAACTAACAAAACTAAAAAAGACTAATAATAAATAACTAAAAAACTAAACTAACTAACTAATAATAATAACTAATAGCTAACTAAAACAAATAACTAAAAAAATAAATAACTAAACTAAAAATAAAAATAAAAACTAACTAATAAAATGCTAATAAACTAAAGCAATAACTAAATAATAACTAAAAAAAACTAAATAACTAACAAACTAATAAAAAAACTAACTAATAATAAATAATTAAATAAAAAACTAATAAATCTAACCAAAAATCTAATAAACTTAACTAATATAAATATCTAAATAAAACTAACTAATAACTAACTAAAGCCTAATAATCAGTAACTAAACTAACTAATAGAACTAATAATAAAAATAATAACTAAACCCAATAATAAAATTAATAGTAAATAATAAAACCTATTAAACTAATAAAAAACTAACTAACCAAAAACTAAACTTAATAACTAAACTAAAAACTAACTAACTAATAAACTTAATAATAACAAATAATAAAACTAAATAAAATAAATAATAAATAATAATAAACTAATAAAACTAAATGATAAATAACTAAAACTAATAACTAATAATAACTAATAAATAAATAACCTAACTAAAAATAATTAACTAATAATAACTAATAAAACTAATAAATCTAATAATAAAATGTAATAACTAATAATAATAAAACTAAAACTAATAACTAAACTAATAAATAACCATAAAAACTAAAAGAACTAAAAAACTAATTAAAACTAATAATAATAACTAACTAATAAAACTAAAATTACTAAAATAAACTAATAAACTAATAATTTAATAATAGCTAATAACTAAATAACTAAACAAAAAACTAATAAACTAAAATTGATAACTAATATAATAATAAAACTAATAAAAACCTAAAAATTGACTAACTAATAATAATAAAAACTAACTAATAACTAATAAACTAATAATATTATTAATAATAAACTAAAGAACTAACTAATAATAACTAAATAATTGATAAAATAAAAACTAAACTAATAATAACTAATAATAAAACCTAATAAACTTAATAATAACTAAAACTAAACCTAAGTAAAACTAATAACTAATATTAACTAAGTACCTGATAACAAACTAAAATAACTAATAATAATAACTAACTAATAACTAATAATAACTAAATAACTAAATAAAACTAACTAAACTAAACTAAAATAACTAATAATAAACTAAATATAACTAAAATATTAACAAACTAAACTAAAATAATAAAACTAAACTATAAATAAATAAACAATAAATAAACTAATAACTAACTAATAAATAATAATAACATAATAACAACTAACTAATAAAACTAAAATAACTAACTAATAACTAAATAATAAAATGAAACTAAACTAATAATAATAAAATAAATAACTAAAAAATAACTAAACTAATAACTAATACTAATAATAACAATAATAAATAATAATAATAAAACTAATAAAATAAAATATCTAATAATAAACTAATAATAATAACTAACTAATAAATAACTAAGTAACTAATAAAAACTAAAAATTATAAACCTAAAAATCTAATAAACTAACTAAAATAAATAAATTAAACTACCTATAATAATTAATAAAACTAAATAAAACTAATAAACTAAAACATAATAAACTAATAATAACTAAAAACTAATAAAAAAATTAAAACTATATTAATAACTAATAAGTAAACCTAATAACTAATAATTTAAAAAAATAAAACTAATAAATTAATAAAACTAAACTAATAACTAATAATAAATAACTAATAATAATAATAATAACTAAATAAATAATTAATAATTAACTAAAATAATAACTAATAAAACTAATAATAACTAACAAAAAATTTAATACAACTAATAACTAATAGCTAACTAAAACTAATAATTAATCTAATAACTAACTAATAACAAACCTAAAAAAACTAAACTAATAACTAAAACTAATAATAATAAACTAATAAATAACTAATAAACTAAACTAACTAAATATAATTAACTAATAAAAAAATAATAAAACTAAAAAATAACAAAAAAATAACTAATAACTAAAAACTAAATAACAAATGAAATTAACAAGCTAATAACCTAAATAACTAAACTAACTAAAAACTAATAATAACTAAACTAATAACTTAACTAACTAACTAATAATAAAAACACTAAAAACTAATAATAAATAACTAACTAAACTAAAACTAACTAACTAATAATAACTAAACTAATAATTAAACTAATAAAACTAATAACTAATAACTAACTAATAAACTAAACTAAAAAACTAATAATAATAATAATAATTAAAAACTAATAAGTAACAAAACTAAATAAAATAACTAATTAACTAACTAATAATAAATATTAAAAGTAAATAAACTAATAAAATAATAATAATAATAATAATAATAATAAAACTAACTAATAACTAATAAAAACTAAAACTAACTAAACCTAAATAATAACTAAGCTAATCACTAACTAATAACTATTTAATTAAAACTAATAACTAAAAACTAAACTAATAAACTAATAATAAACTAATAACTAACTAATAATAACTAGCTAATAACTAATAACCCTAATAATAATAAATAAATAAATAAATAATAAAACTAGTAAAATTAACTAATAAATAAAAATTAAACTAACTAATGAACTAACTAAATGAATAACTAAACTAAATAACTAACTAACTAATAACTAATAAAATAACTAACTAAACTAATAATAAACTATAACTAATAAAATCTAATAACTAATAAAACTAATAAAAATAAACTAATAATAATAATAAAATTAATAAATCTAATGAATCAAACTAATAATAATAAATTGAACCTAATAATAATAACTAAACTAACTAACTAATAAACTAATAATAATAAATCTAAGTAATAATAACAAATAACTAACAAATAATAACTAATAACTAATAATAAAAAAATAATAAACAAAAACTAAATAACTAACTAAACTAATATCTAATAATAACTAAATTAATAATAATAATAACTAATAATAATAAAAAATAACTAAACTAATAATAAAATAATAATAATAACTAAACTAATAAATAAAACAAATAAGTAATAAATTAATAATTAATAAAACTAATGAACTAATAATAACTAAATAACTAACTAATAATAATAAATAAAATAATAACTAAAATTAATAATAATAATAACTAATAACTAATAATTAATATAATAAACTAATAACTAACTAATTATAACTAATAAATAACTAATAACTAATAAAAACTGAACTAAACTAACTAAATTATTTTGAAAAATAAATTAATAGCTAATAATAAAACTAAATAACTAATAATAATAAAATAAATAAATAAACTAATAACTAATAATTAAAACTAAGTTACCAAACTAACTAATAAAAATAAACTATTAAAAAACTAATAAAATAAATAACAAACTAATAAAACTAAAACTAACAAATAATAAAAACTAATAACCAAATAAAAATAAATAACTAAATAAAACTAATAAAGTAAAACTAATAACTAACTAAAATAAACCTAATAATTAAAACTAAAAAACTAATAAAACAAAAACTAATAATAACTGAAAAACTAAAACTAACAAATAATAATAATAATAATAAAACTAATTAACTAATAATAGAATAACTGATAACTAAACTAAATAAAAATTAATTAAAACTAATAATAATAAAACAAACCTAATAATTAAACTAATAACTAAACTAATAATAAATAATAAGAACTAATAACTAATAATAACTAAAACCTAATAATTAAATAAATAATAAATAAACTAATAATAAACTAACCAACTAATAAATAACTAATAAAAACTAATAAAATTAATAATAATAACTAGAGTAATAACTAATTAATAAAATAAATTAACTAATAACTAATTAATAAAATAAACTAATTAATAAATAATTAAATAACTAATCCAATAATAACTAAACTAATAACTAATAAAATAACTAAAAATAACTAGATATTAATTAATAAAATAATAATTAACAAATAACTAATAAATAATAATAAATAATAATAAAACTAATAATAAGTAAATAAAAATACTAAAAAATTACTAAAGATGAATAATAATTAAAAAAAATAAATAATAGCTAAATAATAATAATAAATAAATAAATAATAAAACCAACTAAAACTAATCAACTAATAACTAATAATAAAACTAAATAACTAAATTAAAAAACTAATAACTAATAATAACTAATAAACTAAATAATAATATTAACTAAAATAAGTAAACTGATAAAATAACTAACTAATAAAAAAATAATAACTAAAACTAATAAAATAATAATCAATAATAACTAATAATAAAAAAATAATAAAATAACTAAACTAACTTAACTAATAACTAATAACTAATAATTACTAAAATAAATTATAAATAAACTAATAAATAAAATAACTAATAACTAATAACTAATTTAAACTAATAATAAAATAAACCTAAAAAACTAAACTAAACCTAATAAAATAATAATTAATAACTAAAATAATAAACTAAAAATAATAAAAAATAATTAAACTAATAACTAACTAAAAATAATAATAATAATTAATAACTAATATATTGTTAAACTAATAACTAATAAACTAACTAACTAAAAAATAAATAAGAACTAAACATAACTAATAATAATAATAAACTAAATAACTAAAAACTAATATAAATAAATAAACTAATTGATAAAAATAACTAGTGACTAAACCTAATAACTAACTAAAATTAAATAAATAATAATAATAATAATAACTGATTAAATAAATGACTAATTAAAATTAATAAACTAGTAACCAACTATTAATAATAAACTAATAAACTAAAAACTAACTAATAACTAAATAACTGACTAAATTAATAATAACTAACTAATAATAATAATAACTAAACTAAAAAACTAAAAAACTAATAACTAATAGTAGTTAATAACTAATACTAAATAAAAAAACTAAATAATAACTAAATAAACTAACTAATAAAAACTAAACTAACTAATAACTAATAAAAGCTAACTAAACTAATAAAATTATAAATAAAATCTAAACTGAATAACTAATAACTAAAAAGTAATAACTAATAATAAAATAATTACAAATAATAACTAATAACTAATAACTAAATAATAAAAATAATAAAACTAATTAACTAATAACTAATGACTAAACTAAGAACTAAACTAATAACTAACTAATAAAAATTAATAACTAATAACTAATAACTAATAAACTAACAAACAAATAAACTAAAAAATAACAAAACAAAATAACTAATAACTAACTAAACTAACTAAAACTAATAATAAAACTAAATAATAATAACTAACTAATAATAACTAAAAATAAGTAATAACTAATAACGAAATAACTAAAAATAATAATAAATAATAACTAATAACTAACTAATAATGAAAACCTAAACTAATAACTAATAATAACTAAATAAATAACTAAAAAACTGAACTAATAATTAATAAAAATGTAAAAAACTAAACTAATAACTAATAAAAACTTCATAAACTAAATTAATAATAACTAATTAAACCTAAACTAAGAATTGATAAAATAAAACTAATAAAACTTAACTAACTAATAAACCTAGATCTAACTAAGTAAATAATAATAAAACTAAAAAAAAATAATAATAATAATAATAATAATAATAATAATAATAATAATAACTAAACTAAAACTAATAACTTACTATAAACTAATTAACTAATAATAACTAACTAAATTAACTAATAATAATTAAAAAGCAAATAACTAAAATAACCTAATTAATAACTAATAATAACTAACTAAATTAAAACTAAACTAATAACTAATAAAAACTAACTAATAAAATTAACAACTAAAAAAACTAATAATAACTAAAAACTAATAAATTAATAACTAATTATAACTAATAAATTAATAATAACTAAACTAATAACAAATTGGAAAACTAATAAAATAATAAACTAATAAATAACTTGTAATAATAAACTAACTAATAAACTAATAATTAATAATAAAAATAATAATAATAACTAACTAAATGAATAACTAAACTAATAACTAATAATAATAAAACTAATAATAAACTAATAACTAACCCAATATAAAATAACTAACAAAACTTAAAAAAAATAAACTAACTAAAACTAATAACTAAAAAACTGAATAACTAAACTAAGAACTAAAAAAACTAAAACTAACTAACAAAAAACTAATTAACTAAACTAATTACTAAATAATAATAACTAATAAAACTAAATAACTAACTAACTAATAAAAAAACTAATAATAAATAACTAAATAAAAAAATTAACAAAACTAAAAAAAATCTAATAAACTAAACTAATAATAATAACTAAATAAAACTAACTAATAACTAAATCCTAATAACTAATAACTAAACAAACTAATAATAATAAAACTAACAAATAAAATTAGTAATAACTAACTAATAATAAAAATAATAGCTAAACCTAATAATAAGTAATAAAGCCTAATAAACTAATAAAAAAAACTAAACTTAATAACTAAACTAATAACTAACTAACTAATAAACCTAATAATAATAAATAATAAACCTAAATAAAATAAATAATAATAAATAAGAACTAATAATAAATTAATAAAACTAAATAATAAATAACTAAAACTAATGACTAATAATAACTAATAAATAAATAACCTAACTAACTAATAATAATAATAAAATAATAAAATTAATAAAAAAACCAAATTACTAATAATAATAACACTAAAATAACTAAACTAATAAATAAATAACCATAAAAACTAAAAACTTAAAAACTAACAAAACTAATAATAATAACCATAATAAAACTAAACTTACTAAAATAAAATAATAAAATAATAATAATAACTAAATAACTAAACTAAAAAAAACTAATAAACTAAAAAATAACTAAAATAATAAAAAATTATTAAACACCTAAAACTAATTAGCTAATAATAAACATAATAACTAATAATAAAAAACTAACTAATAACTAATAAAATAATAATAAGAATTATTATAATAATAATAATAATAATAATAATAATAATAACTAATAAACTAACTAAATAACTAACTAACTAAAAAACTAAACTAATAATAACTAATAATAAAACCTAATAAACTAAATACTAACTAAGATAAACTAACTAAAGCTAATAACTAATATTAACTAACTACCTGATAACTAACTAAAATAACTAGTAATAATAACTAACTAATAATAACTAAATAACTAATAAAAAAGAACTAAAACTAAACTAAATAACTAACTAATAAACTAACTAATAAATTAATAAATAACTAAAAACTAATAATAAACTAAACTAAACAATAATAAAATTAAAACTAAACTAAATAACTAAATAATAAATAAGCTAATATAGAACAAATAATATTTCCATAATAATAACTAATAACTAAATAATAAAACTAAACTAAATGAATAATAATAACTAAGTTAATAACTAATAAATAATAATAATAATAATAATAATAAAAATAATAATAATAATAATAATAAACCTAATAAAAACAAGTAAAATCAAAATAAATAATAATAAACTAATAATAATAACTAACTAATAAATAACTAAATAAATAATAAAAACTAATAATAATAAACCTAAAAAACTAGTAAACTAACTAAAATAAATAAACTAAACTAACTATAATAACTAATAAAGCTAATTAAAACTTCTAAAACTAATAAACTAATAATAATTAATAGCTAAACCTAATAACTAATAACTAAAAAATAAAACTAATAAACTAACTAAATAAACTAATAAAACTAAACTAATAACTAATAATAATGATAATAAATAACTAATAATAATAATAAATAAATAAATAACAAATAACTGACTAAAATAATAACTAATAAAACTAAATAATAAATAACTAAAACTAATAACTAATAATAACTAATAAATAAATAACCTAACTAAAACTAACTAACTAATAAAACTAATAAAAAAAATAATAATAATAATAATAATAATAATAATAATAAAACTAAAACTAATAACTAAACTAATAAATAACCATAAAAACTAAAGAACTAAAAAACTAACTAAAACTAATAATAATAACTAACTAATAAAATGAAAATGACTAAAATAAACTAATAAACTAATAAACTAATAAATTAATAATAGCTAATAACTAAATAACTAAACTAATAAACTAATAAACTAAAATTGATAACTAAAATAATAATAAAACTAATAAAAACTTAAAAACTAACTAACTAATAAAAAACTAACTAATAATTAATAAACTAATAATAATAAACTAGTAATAACTAAAATAACTAACTAACTAAAAAATTAAACTAATAATAACTAATAATAAAACCTAATAACTAAATAATAATTAAAACTAAACTAACTAAAACTAATAACTAATAATAACTAACAATAACTAACTATCGATAACCAACTAATAATAATAATAATAACTAATTAATAACTAATAAAACTAAATAACTAATAAAAAAACTAAACTTAATAAAATAAAAAAAACTAACTAATAAACTAATAAATAACTAAAAAAATAACAAACTAAACTACCTAATAAGAAAACTAAAACTAAACTAAGTAACTAAATAATAAATGAATAAAAAACTAACTAATAAATAATAATAAAATAATAATAAATAACTAATAAAAATATAATAACTAACTAATAACTAAATAATAAAACTAAACTAAACTAATAACTAATAAAAAATAACTAAAATTAATAACTAATGACTAATAAAAATAATAATAAACTAATAATAAACCTAATAAAATTAATAAAATAAAATAACTAATAATAAACTAATAATAATAACTAATTAATAAATAACTAAGTAATAAATAAAAACTAAAAATAATAAACCTAAAAATCTAGTAAACCAACTAAACAAACTATAATAATTAACAAAACTTATGAAAAATAATAAATTAATACTTAATAAACTAAGAAGAACTAATAATTAATAAAAATTACTAAAACTATATTAATAACTAATAACTAAACTTAATAACTAATAACTAAAAAATAAAACTAATAAACTAACTAAATAAACTAATAAAACTAAATGAATAACAAATAATAACTACTACTAATAATAATAAATAACTAATAATAATAATAATAATAATAATAAATAAATAACTAATAATTAAAAAAATAATAATAACTAACTAAAAAACTAATACAACTAAAAACTAAGAGCTAACTAAAACTAATAATTAATCTAATAACTAACTAATAACAAACCTAATAAACTAAACTAATAATTAAAACTAATAATAATAAACTAATAAATAACTAATAAACTAAAATAATTAAATATAATTAATTTAATAAAAATAATAATAAAACTAAAAAATTAAATAAACTAATAACTAAAAATTAAAAACTAAAAACTAAATAACAAATGAAACTAATAAACTAATAAACTAAAAACTAAATTAACTAAAGACTAATAATAACTAAACTAATAACTAATAACTTAACTAACTAACTAATAATAAAAATACTAAAACCTATTAATAAATAACTAACTAAACTAAAACCAACTAACTAATAAAAACTAAACTAATAAATAAACTAATAACTAATAACTAACTAATAAACTAAACTAATAAACTAAACTAAAAAACTAATAATAATAATTAAAAACAAATAACTAACAAAACTAAATAAAATAACTAACTAACTAACTAATAATAAATAATAAGTAAATAAACTAATAACTAATAATAATAATAATGACTAATAAAACAAACTAATAACTAATAAAAACAAAAAACTAACTATTAACTAAAACAAACTAAACATAAATAATAATTCAACTAATCACTAATAATGGCATTAAAACTAATAACTAAAAAACTAATAAAAACTAATAATAAATAAATAACTAATAATAACCCCAATAATAATAAACTAATAGATTAAGAAATAAATAATAAAACTAATAAAATTAACTAATAAATAATAACTAAACTAACTAATAAACTAACTAAACAAACCACTAAACTAAATAATGAACTAACTAATAAATAATAAAATAACTAACTAGTAATAGTATAAAACTAATAAAATCTAATAACTAATAAAACTAATAAAATAAACTAATAATAATAATAATAAAACTAATTAATCAAACTAATAATAATAAATTGAACCTAATAATAACTAAACTAACTAACTAACTAATAAACTAATAATAATAAATCTAACTAATAATAGTAATTTAATAATAACTAGTAACTTAAAATTAAAAAAACTAATAAATAAAAAAACTAAATAACTAACTAATAACTAATAATAACTAAATTAATAATAATAATGACTTATAATAATAAAAAAAACTAAACTAATAATAAAATAATAATAATAACTAAACTAATAAAAAAAATAACAAATAAATAATAAACTAATAACTAATAAAACTAATGAACTAATAATAACTAAATAACTAACTAATAATATCTTAACTAATAATAATAAATAATATATTAACTAAAATTAATAATAATAATAATAACTAATAACTAATAACAAATAACTTATATAATAAACTAATAAATAACTAATAATTAACTAATTATAACTAATAAATAACTAATAACTAATAAAAAATAAACTAAACTAACTAAATAATTATGAAAAATTAACTAATAGCTAATAATAAAACTAAATAGCTAATAATAATAAAATAAATAACTAAACCAATAATTAATAAATAAAACTAAGTTACCAAACTAACTAATAAAAATAAACTATTAAAAAACTAATAAAATAAATAACAAACTATTATAACTAAAATTAATAAATAATAAAAATAATAACCAAATAAGAATAAACAACTAAATAAAACTAATAAAGCAAAACTAATAACTAACTAAACTAATAAATAATAAAAATTAATAACTAATAATTAAAGCTTAAAAACTAATAAAATAAAAACTAATGATAATTAAAAAATTAAACTAAATAATAATAATAATAATAATAATAATAAAAACTACTAAACTAATAATGAAATAACTGATAACTAAACTAAATAAAAATTAATAAAAACTAATAATAATAAATCAATCCTAGTAATTAAACTAATAACTAAACTAATAATATATAATAAGAACTAATAATTAATAATAACTAAAACCTAATAATTAAATAAATAATAAATAAACTAATAATAGGCTAACCAACTAATAAATAACTAATAAAAACTAATAAAATTAATAATAAAAACTAAACTAATAACTAAAACTAATAACTAATTAATAAACTAAACTAACTAATAAATAATTAAATAACTAAACTAATAACTAATAAAATAACTAAAAATAACTAGTTATTAATTAATAAAATAATAATTAACAAATAACTAATAAATAATAATAACTAAATAAAAATACTAAGAAAACTACTAAAAATTAATAATAATTAAAACTAATAAATAAATAACTAAACTGACAACTAAATAAAAACTAACTAATAGCTAAATAATAATAAAAAATAAATAACTAATAAAACTAACTAAAACTAATTAACTAATAACTAATAATAAAACTAAATAACTAAATGAAAAAACTAATAACTAATAATTAATAACTAAAAGTAATAAACAAAATAATAATAATAACTAAACTAAGTAAACTAATAAAATAACTAACTAATAAAAAACTAATAATTAAAACTAATAAAATAATAATCAATAATAACTAATAAAAATAATAAAATAACTAAACTAACTTAACTAATAACTAATAACTAATAATTACTAAAATAAATAATAAATAAACTAATAAACTAAATAACTAATAAACTAATAACTAAATAAAATTAATAACTAACTAATAACTAATTAAAACTAATAATAAATAAAATAATAAACTTAACTAATAGTAAAACTAACTAACTAAAAATAATAATAATAATAATAATAATAATAATAATAATAATAATAATAATAATAATTAATAACTAATAAAATAATAACTAATAAACTAACTAACTAACTAATAAATAATAACTAATAATAACTAATAATAATAAACTAAAAAACTAAAAACTAATAAACATAAATAAACTAATTGACAAAAATAACTAGTAATTAAACCTAATAACTAACTAAAAACTAAATAACTAATAATTAATAACTAACTAAATAAATAACAATTTAAAACAAATAAACTAGTAAATAACTAATAATAATAAACTATTAAACTAAAAACCTAACTAATAACTAAATAACTAACTAAATTAATAATAATAATAACTAAACTAAAAAAACTAATAAAGTAATAATTAATAATAAGTAATAGTAAATAATTAAATAAAATAATAACTAAATAAACTAACTAATAAAAATTAAACTAACTAATAACTAATAAAAACTAACTAAACTAATAAACAAATAAACTAAATTAATAAAAATATAAATAAAAACTAAACTGAATAACTAATAACTAAAAAAGTAATAACTAATAATAAAATAATAACAGATAATAACTAATAACTAATAACTAAAAAACTAAAATAATAAAACTAATTAACTAATAACAAATAATTAAGCTAAGAATTGAACTAATAACTAACTAATAACTAAAAACTAAAAACTAATAACTAATAACTAATAAATTAATAAACTAAAAAATAACAAACCAAAATAACTAATAACTAACTAAACTAACTAAAACTGATAGTGAAACTAAATAATAATAATAACCAAACTAAACTAAAACTAATAATAAAACTAAATAATAATAATAACTAATAATATAACTAATAATAACTAATAATTATAATAATAACTAAACTAATAATTAATAACAATAACTAATAATAATATAAACTAATAAATAATAATAACTAAATAAATAAAAAAAACTACTAATAATAAAAAAAACTTTAAAAACTAAACTAAACTAATAACTAAAAAAATTTAAAAACTAAATTAATAATAACTAATTAAATCTAAAACTTATATAATAATTAATAAACTATTAATATAATAAAATAAAACTAATAAAACTTAACTAACTATTAAACGAACTAAGTAAATAATAAAAAACTAAAAAACTAATAATAATAATAATAATAATAATAACTAAACTAATAAAATAAAAAATAATTAATAATAACTAACCTAACTAATAATAAAAAATAATAAAATAACTGATTAATAACTAATAATAATAAACTAATAATAACTAACTAAACTAAAACTAAACTAATAACTAATAAAACTAATAACTAAAAAAACTAATAATAACTAAAAACTAATAAACTAATAAACTAATAATAACTAAACTAATAACTAACTAATAATATATGCAATAAAATAATAAACTAATAAATAACTTGTAATAAAAACTAACTAATAAACTAATAAAATAACAAAATAATAATAACTAACTAAATGAATAACTAAACTAATAACTAATAATAGACTAATAATAAACTAATAACTAACTCAATATAAATATAACTAACTAATAAAGACTAAAAAAGTAAAAATAAATAACTAAAAAAATAATAATAACTAATAAGAAAACTAAACTAACTAAAACTAATAACTAACAAACTAAATAACTAAACTAAGAAACAAAAAAAAAAACTTAAACTAACTAATAAAAAACTAATAAACTAAACTAATAACTAAACAATATTAACTAATAAAACAAAATAACTAACTAACTAAAAAAATAACTAATAATAAATAACTAAATAAAAAACTAATAAACCTAACAAAAAATCTAATAAACTAAACTAATAATAATAACTAAATAAAACTAACTAATAACTAACTAAAGCCTAATAACTAATAATTAAATAAACTAATAATAATAAACTAATATATAAAACTAGTAGTAACTAACTAATAATAAAAATAATAGCTAAATCTAATAATAAAACTAATAATATATAATAAAACCTAATAACTAAACTAAAAACTAACTAACTAATAAATCTAATAATAATAAATAATAAAACTAAATAAAATAATTAATAATTAGTAATAACTAATAATAAACTAATAAAACTAAATAATAAATAATTAATAATAACTAATAACTAAAACTAACTAACTAATAATAACCAATAAAATTAATAAAAAACCAAATAACTAATAATAATAACACTAAAAAAATTACTAAACTAATAAATAACCATAAAAACTAAAAAACTAAAAAAACTAACTAAAACTAATAATAATAACCAACTAGTAAAACTAAACTTACTAAAATAAACTAATAAACTAATAATAACTAATAACTAAAAAACAAAACTAAAAAACTAATCAACTAAAATTGATAATTAAAATAATAAAAAAAATTAATAAAAAACTAAAAACTAACTAACTAATAATAAACCTAATAACTAATAATAAAAAAATAATTAATAATTAATAAACTAATAATAATAATAATAATAATAATAATAATAATAATAATAATAATAATAACTAAAAAACTAAACTAATAATAACTAATAATAAACCTAATAAACCAAATAATAACTAAACTAAACTAACTAAAAGTAATAACTAATAATATCTAATATTAACTAATTACCTGATAACTAACTAAAATAACTAGTAATAATAACTAACTAATAACTAATAATAACTAAATAACTAATAAAAATGAACTAAAACTAAATTAAATAACTAAACTAATAAACTAACTAATAAACTAATACATAACTAAAAACTAATAACAAACTAAACTAATAAAACTAAAATAACTAACTAATAACTAAATAATAAAACTAAACTAAATGAATAATAATAACTAAACTAATAACTAATAAATAATAGTTATAACTAATAATAATAATAATAATAAACATAAAAAACTAGTAAAATCAAAATGACTAATAATAAACTAATAATAATAACTAACTAATAAATAAATAAATAACTAATAAAAACTAATAATAATAAACCTAAAAAATAGTAAACTAACTAAAATAAATAAACTTAACCAACTATAACAACTAATAAATCTAATTAAAATGAATAAACTAAAACCCAATAAACTAATAAAAACTAATAACTAATAAAAATAACTAAAACAAAATTAATAACGAATAGCTAAGCCTAATAACTAATAACTAAAAAACAAAACTAATAAACTAACTAAATAAACTAATAAAACTAATAAAACTAAACTAATAACTAATAAAAATAAATAATAATGATAATAAATAACTAATAATAATAATAATGAAATAAATAACTAATAACTAACTAAAATAATAACTAATAAAACTAAGAAGAACTAACTAATATACTAATAAAACTAATAACTAATAACTAACTTAAACTAATAATTAAACCAACAACTAACTAATAACAAGCCTAATAAACTAAATGAATAACTAAAACTAATAATAATAAAGTAATAAACTAAACTAACTAATAAATAAACTAACTAATAAAAACTAATAATAATAAACTAAACAACTAAAGTAATAACTAATAGCTAAATAACAAAACTAAACTAATAACTAATAAAACTAGCTAAACTAACTAATAATAAAACTTAAAAAATTAAAAAACTAAAATACTAATAAACTAAAACTAATAATAATAATAATAATAATAATAATAACTAAACTAAATAAGTAATAAAACTAGTAATAATAACTAATAAAATAATAATCTAACTAAAACTAATAACTAATAATAGTAACTAAAAACCAATAATAGTAACTAATATAACAAAAATAACTAATAAAACTAAACAAATATATATAATAAACTAAAACCTAATAACTAGTAATAATAAAATTAATAATAACTAATATAAAAATAAGTAATAACTAATAATAATTAATAATTAATATTAACTAAATTATATAACTAATAAAAACTAAATAAAAAACTAAAATTACTAATAATAAACTTAATAAAACTAAATAACTAAACTAAATAAAAAACTTAAAAAACTAATAACTAAATAAACTAATAAAGCAACTAATAAATAATTAACTAATAAAAAACTAATAAAACTAATAAACTTAAATTAACTAATAACTAACTAATAAAATAAACTAATAAACCTGATAAACTAATAATAACTAATAATAATAATAATAATAATAACAAAAATAATAATAATGATAATAATAATAATAATAATAATAGTAATAAACTAATAAAAACTAATAGACTAATAACTAATAATAAACTAATAATAATAATAATAACTAATAAAATAAAACTAACTTATAAACTAACAACTAAAACTGACTAAAAACTAAAAACTTAATAATAACAACTAAATAACTTATAACTAAACTAAACTAAACTAACAAATTAAATAACTAATAAACTAAAATAATAAACTAAAAACTAACTAAAATCTAATAATAACTAACTAATAATAACTATACTAAATAACTAACTAATCATAACTAATAACTAACAAACTAATAACTAAACTTACTAACTAATAATAAAAAAAATAAAAACAAATAATAAATAAACTAAAATAATTAACTACTAATAACTAAACTAATAACTAAACTACTAACTAATAACTAATAAATTAAAAACTAAACTAAAACTAATGGTAACTAAAACTAACAAATAATAAAATTAAATAAAATAACTAACTTCTAACTAATAATAAATAATAAAAATTAAATAATAATATAATAATAAAATAATAACAACAAATAACTAATAAAAATTAAAAACTAACTAATAACTAAAACTAACTAAACCTAAATAATAAATAAACTAATAACTTACTAATAACAAAGTAATAAAAACTAATGACTAATATTTAATAACTAAACTAACAAACTAATAATAAACAAATAATTAACAAATAATAACTAACTAACTAATAATAAATAAACCTAATAATAATAAACTAATATATAAATAAATAAATAATAAAACTAGTAAAAACTAACTAATAAATAATAAATAACAACTAAAACTAATAACTAAACTAATTAATAAACTAACTAAACTAATAACTAAATTAAATAACTAACTAACTAATAACTAATAAAATAAGTAACTAAACTAATAATAAATAACTAAACTAAATAACTAAACTAATAAAACTAATAACTAATAAAAAATTAATAACTAAAAAGTAAACCTAATAATAATATAAAATAAATAACTAATAAACTAAATAACTAAACTAATAGCTAATAACAAAAATTATTAAATAATAATAACTAAAAAATTAACTAAATTAATAACTAATAACTAATAATAAATAGATAAATAATAATAACTAAATAATAACTAATAATAAACAAATAAACTAATAATAATAACTAATAACTCACTAACTAATAAGTAACTTATAAAACTAATAACTAATAACTAAATAATAAGTAACTAATAACCTAACTAATAACTAAACTAATAACTAAAAAAACTAATAACTAATAAAATAAAACTAATAATAACTAACTAACTAGTAATAACTAATAACTAAATAAAAAATAACTAAATGAACTAACTAATAACTAAACTAATAAAACCTAAAAAACTAATAACTAAAACTAAAATAATAACTAAATAACTAAAATTATAATAATAACTAAAGTAATAACTAATAACTAATAAAAACTATCCTAATAATAAGTAAAAATAATAATAATAATAAACTAATAAAGCTATTAACTAAACTAAATAAAATAAAACTAACCAATAAATAATATTAAAACTAAATAACTAAACTAATAAAATAAAATAATTAATAAATAATAATATAATAAAACTAATTAAACTAATAACTAAAACCTAATAACTAAAACTAATAACTAAAAACTAATAAACTAAACTAATAAACTAAAACTAATTACAAAACTAATAACTAATAAACTAGAATAATAAACTAAATTATAAAACTAACAAATAATAAACTAATAAATCTAACTAATAACTAACTAATAACTAAAAACTAAATAATCAAATAACTAAAATTAAAAATAGTAACTAAATAACTAATAAAATAAAACTAAAAACTAAAAATGAACTAATAATAACTAATAAAACTAAATAACTAACTAAAATAACTAAACTAAATAACTAATAAAACTAATAAATAATAATAAACTAATAAAACCAAAAACCTAAGAACTAAGAATAATAACTAAAAATTAATAATAAAACTAAAAACTAACTAATAATAATAACTAATAACTAATAATAATAACTAAAAACTAAAACTAATAAAATAATAACAAAAAATAAAACTAACTAAACTAATAATAATAACTAATAACTAATAATAATAACTAAAAACTAAAACTAATAAAACTAATAAAATAATAAAAAAATAAAACTAACTAATAATAATAATTAATGATAACTAACAATAACTAATGAAACTTATAAATAGTAATACTAACTAAATTAAAAAACTAATAATAATAAAATAACTAAAACTAAAACTAACTAAAACTAATAAAAGTAAATAAATAAAACTAATAAAAAAAAATAAATAAATAACTAAAACAACTAATAATAAAGTTAAAAAAATAAATAACTAAACTAACTAAAAACTTAATAAACTAATAGCTAAATAAACTAATAAATAACTAACAAATGAAAAACTAATAAAACTAATAAACTAATAAACTAATAAAACTAATAACTAAATAACTAATAAAACTAATAATCTAAAACTAACTAATAAACTAAATTAATAAACCTAATAAACAAATAATAACTAGTAATTACAAATAATAAAATAATAAACTAATAAAAACTAATAAACTAATAACTAATAATAAACTAATAAAATAAAACTAACTAAATAAACTAACTAATAAACTAATAACTAAAACTAACTAAAAACTAAAAACCTAATAATAAAAACTAAATAAATAATAACTAAACTAAACTGAAAAACTAAACTAAACTAATAAACTAAAAACTAACTCACTAACTAATAACTAATAATAACTAAAATAAATACCTAACTAATAATAACTTATAAACTAATAATAATAATAATAATCTAAACTAAAAACTATTAAATAACTAACTAACTAACTAAAATAATATCTAATAACTAACTAATAAACAAAACTAAAACTAATAATAATAAAACTAATAACTAATAAAACTAAACAAAATAACTAACTAACTAATAATAAATAATAAAAATTAAATAAACTAATAATAAAAATTATAACTAATAAAAGTAAAAGCAACTAATAACTAAAACTAAACTAAATAATAAAATATAACTAATAATAACTAATTAATAAAAACTGATAACTAATAATAAAATTAATGAACTAATAATAAACTAATAACTAACTAATAATAACTAACTAACTAATAACTAATAAATGTAATAATAATAAACTAATAAATAAAGAGTAAAACAAATAAAAACAAACTAATAAATAATAGGTAATAACTAAAACTATTAACTAAACTAACTAAGCTAATAATTAAATTAAATAACTAACTAACTAATAACTAATAAAATAACTAACTAAACTAATAATAGGTAATTAAACTAAATAATTAAATGAATAAAGCTAATAACAAATAAAAAAACTAATAATTAAAATTAAACCTAATAAAAAAACTAACTAAATTACTATTAAACTAAATAACTAAACTAATAAAACTAAAAAAAATAAATAAACTAATAACTAGTAACAGAAACTAATAAATAATAATAACTAATAACTAAATAATGAATAATAACTAAAATAATAAAAAATAAGAACTAAATAATAATAATAATAACTAATAATTGAACTAACTAAATAATAATAATAATAAAACTAATAACTAATAACTAATAATAAACCTAATAACTTATAACTAATAACTAATAATAAACTAATAATAACTAAACTAATAACTAATAATAAAACTAATAATAACTAACTAAAAAACTAGAACTAAATAACTAAACTAACTAATAACTACAAACTATCTAAACCAACTTGTAATAGTAATAACTAACTAAAAAACTAAACTAATAAATAACTAATAATAAATAAAATAATAACTAAAACTAATAATAATTAAAAAACTAAACTAATAACTAATAAAAATAAAACCTAATAAATAAACTAATAAAACTAATAACTAAAACTAATAAAACTAATAAAATAAATAAATAACTAATAACTAACTAATAACTTATAAACTAATAGCTAAATAACTAATAATAAAAATAACTAACTAACTAATAAAATAAACTAATAATAAAACTAACTAAAACTAATTAATAATAATAACTAATAAAACTAACTAATAATAACTAATAAATAAAACTAAAGAACTAAGTTAAAAACTATTAATAATAAACCTAACTAAATTAATAAAATTAACTAAAATAAATAAAACTAATAAAACTAATAAAACTGAATATCTAAATAACTAAACTAATAATTAAAAATCAAATAACTAACTAATAACTAATAACTAATAAATAAATAACTAACTAAACTAAAGCTAATAACTAATAACTAATAACTAATAAACTAATAAATTAATAACTAATAGTAACTAAACTAATAGTAACTAATAATTAAAACTAATAAAAAATAATTAAATAATAACTAACTAAACCTAATAACTAAAACCTAATAAAATGATAATCATAACTAATATAAATAATAACTAACCAAATTAATAACTAAACTAATAAAACTAACTAATTACTAAACTAATAATAATAATAAAAAAGCTAATAATAATAATAAATAATTAACTAACTAAAAAATAACTAATAAAACTAATAATAAACTAAAAACTAAATAACCTAATAAAATTAACTAAACTAAACTAAAAACCTAAAAATAATAAACTAAAAATAAATAACTAAAATAATAACTAATAAATAATAAAATTAATAACTAAAACTAAATAAAACTAATAAATAATTAATAATAATAACTAAAACTAAAACTAAACTAACTAAATTAATGATAACTAACTAAAACAAAATAATTTAACCTAAATTAATAATAACTAACTAATAATGAATAAAAATAACCAATAACTAATAAAACTAATAATAAAACCAAACTAATGACTAATTAATAATAAATAATAAATAATAACTAAATAAAAAATAAAATAAACTAAACCTAATAACTAATAAAAACTAATAAAATTAATAATAACTTGCTAATAATAAAATTAAATAAGTAAATAATAACTAATAAACTAATAATAAAATAATAAAATAAAACTAATAACTAAAAACTAATAAATTAATAACTAGATAATAAACTAACTAACTAATAAACTAATAAAAATAAATAATAACTAATAAAACCTAATAAACTAAATAATAAAAATAATAAATAACTAAAATAACTAACTAATAAACTAATAACTAACTAAAACTAATAAGTAATAAGTAATAACTAAAACTAAATAATAAAAACTAAATTAACAAAACTAATAACTAATAAATAATATAATAATTAAAACTAATAAAACTAATAACTAATTAAACTAAAAACTAATAAAACTAATAACCTAATAACTAAACTAATAATTAATAACTAATAAATAACTAAATCAACTATAATAATAATAAACTAATAATAATAATAATAATAAATAACTAATAATAACTAAAATAATAATAGACTAAAAACTAAATAATAATAATAATACTAATGAATAACTAACTAAAAACTAATAGCTAAACTAATAACTAAACTAACTAAATAATAATAATAAAATTAAAAACCTAATGAATTAATAAGTAATAACTAATAATAAACTTAATAACTAACTTATAACTAATAATAAAACTAATAAGAAGTAACTAAAAAATTAGAGCTAATAAACTAATAACTAAATTAACTAATAACTAAAAACTATCTAAACTAACTAGTAATAATAATTACTAACTTAAAAACTAAACTAATAAATAACTAATAAATAATAATAATAAATAAACTAATAACTAAAAACTAATAATAACTAATAATTACTAAAAAATCAAACTAATAACTAATAACTAATAAAACCTAATAAATAAACTAATAAAATAAATAGTTAAACTAATAAAAGTAAAACAAATAAATAACTAACTAATAACTAACTAATAACTAATAAACTAATAGCTACAAAACTAATAATAATAATAACTTACTAATTAATAAAATAAACTAATAATAAAACTAACTAAAACTAACAAATAATAATAGCTAACTAATAAAACTAATTAATAATAGCTAATAACTAAAACTAAATAACAAAGCTAAAAACTAATAATAATAAACCTAATAAACTAATAAAACTTAACTAAAATAAATAAAACTAAATAACTAAACTAATAACTAAAAAAATTAAATAACTAACTAGTAAATAATAACTAATAAATAAATAACTAACTAAATTAAAACTAATAACTAATAACTAATAAACTAATAAATTAATAACTAATTAATAGTTAAACTAATAAAAACTAATAACTAAAACTAATTAACTAATAACTAAAACTAATAATAAATAAATAATAACTAATAAAATTAATAATAATAAACTAGTAACTAAATAATAAATAATTTATATAACTAAGAAATAACTAAACTAAAAAATAACTAATAAAATTAAAAACCTGATAACTAAACTAATAATAAAATAAGTAATAACTAATAACTAACTAACTAATAAACTAAAAGCTAAACTAATAACTAACTAAACTAAAACTAACTAATAATAACTAAACTAATAACTAAACTAATAACTAATAACTAACTAATAAATTAAACTAAAAACTAATAAACTAATAATAATAACTAAAAACTAATAACTAATTAATCTAAATAAAATAACAAACAAACAAACTAATAATAAATAATAAAAGCAAATAAACTAATAAGTAATAATAAAAATAACTAATAAAACTAACTAATAACTAATAAAAACTAAAAACTAACTAATAACTAAAACTAGCTAAACCTAAATAATAACAAACTAATAAAAACTAATAACTAATAACTAATAACTAAACTAATAAACTAATAATAAACTAATAGCTAACTAATAATAACTAACTAATTACAAATAAATTGAATAATAACAAATTAATAAATAAATAAAAACTAACTAATAAATAATAACTAATACCTAAACAAACTAATAAACTAACTAACTAATTACTAATAAAATAACTAACTAAACTAAATAGATAAACTAATAAAACTAATAACTAATTAAAAACTAATAACTAAAAAATAAACCTAATAATAAAACTAACTAAATAACTAATATACTAAAGAACTAAACTAATAAAACTATCTAAATAACTAAACTAATAACTAATAATAAAAACTAATAAATAATAATAACTAATAATAAACTAATAAATAATAATAACTAAATAATAACTAATAATAAACTAATAAACTAATAATAATTACTAATAACTAACTAATAAATAACATATAAAAATAATAACTAATAACTAAATAAAACTAATAATAACTAAATAATAAGTAACTAATAACCTAACTAATAACTAAACTAATAACTAACAAACCTAATAACTAATAAACTAATAATAGCTAACTAATTAAAATTAAAATTATAACTAAAATAAAAAATAACTTAACTAACTAACTAATAACTAATAATTAAGCTAATAAAACCTAAAAAACTAATAACTAAAACTAAAATAATAACTAAGTAACTAAACTAATAACTAATAACTAATAAAAACTAACCTAATAATAAATAAAATAATAATAATAATATACTAATAAAACTATTAACTAACCTAAATAAAATAAAACTAAATAACTAAACTAATAAAATAAAACTAACTAACAAATAATAATATAATTAAACTAATAAAACTAATAACTAAAACTAATAAACTAATAAACTAAACTAACAAACTAAAACTAATAACAAAATTAATAACTAATAAACTAGAATCAAAAAACTAAATAATAAAACTAATAAATAACTAAATAACTAATTAGTGATAAAAGCCCAAAACTAATAACTAAATAACTAAACTAAGACTAATAACAAATAAAATAACTTAACTAATAATAATAACTAATTAATAATAAAAACTAATAAAAACTAATAATCTAATTAATAATAACTAACAATAACTAATAGCTATTATTAACTAATAATAATTAACTAAAAACTAATAAAACTAATAAACTAATAACTAAAGTAAACTAATCTAACTAAACTAATAAAACTAATAAAAACTAAGTAACTAAAAAATGAATAATAATTAAAAAGCTAACTATTAAAACTAATAAATAATAAACTAATAAAACTAGCTAATAACTAGCTAATAACTAATAACTAATAACTAACTAATAAATAAAATAAAATAACTAAAATTCTAACTAATAATTAACTAAACTAAATTAAAAACTAAAAACTAACTAATAATAACTAACAAAACTAAATAACTAATAAAACTAACTAATAATAGTAAATTAATAAGAACTAAAAACTAATAACTAATAATAATAATAATTAAAAACTAATAATAAAATTAAAACTAACTAATAAGATAATAAAAAACTAAAATAATAAAATAATAAAATAATAATTAATAATAAAACTATTAAACTAATAATAACTAATAATAACCTCATAATCACTATTAAAACTAATACCAAAATAAATAACTAAACTAACTAATAAAATAATAATTACTAAAACTAAACTAACTAAAAACTAATAAACTAAATAAATAAAACTAATAAAAAATTATATTAAAAACTAAAATAACTAATAGTAAACCTAATAAAACTAAATAGCTAAACTAACTAAAAATGTAATAAACTAATAATAAAATAAACTAATAAACTAACTAATAAATAATTAACTAATAAAAAACTAATAAAACTAATAAACTAATAAACTAATAAAACTAATAACTAAATAACAAATAAAACTAATAAACTAAAACTAACTAATAACTTATTAACAAACTAACCTAGTAAACCTAATAAACTAATAACTAATAATATTAATAATAATAAACTATTAAAAACTAATAAACTAATAACTAATAAAATAATAATAATAATAGTAATAATAATAACTAAAATATAAAACTAACTAAACTAAAAAATAACTAATAAAATAATAACTAAAACTAACTAAAACTAAAAAACTTAATAATAAAAACTAAATAACTAATAACTAATCTAAACTAAAAAACTTAAAGTAATAAAATAAATAACTATATGCTAAACTAATAAATAAACTAACTAATTAATAATTGATAATAACTGACAATAATAAATAACTAAATAAATAACTAATAATAACCAATAACTAATAAATAAACTAAAACTAACTAACTAATAATAACTAAACTAATAACTAATAACTAACTAATAATAATAATTATAAACTAATAACTAATAAAATTAAATAAAATAACTAACTAATTAACTAATAATAAATAATAAAAGTAAATAAACTAATAAATAATAAAAACTAAAAACTAACTAATAACTAAACTAACTAAACCTAAATAATAACTAAATTAATAACTAATATTAACTAATAAAACTAATAACTAATAATTAATAACTAATATTTAAATTAATATTTAAACTAATAAACTAATAACTAACTAATAATAACAAACTAACTATTAACTATTAAAAACTAACTAATAAATAATAACTAATAACTAAAATTAATAACTAAAAAAATAATAAACTAACTAAACTGATTACTAAACTAAATAACTAACTAATAACTAATAAAATAACTAACAAAACTAATAATAAATAACTAAAATAAATATAATAATTAATAAAACTAATAACTAAAAAAACTAATAACTAAAAAAATAAACCTAATAATAAAACTAACTAAATAACTAATAAACTAAATATCTAAACTAATAAAACTAACTAAATAACTAAACTTATAAATAATAATAAAAACTAATAAATAATAATAACTAAAAAACTTACTAAACTAATAACTAATAATAAACTAATAAATAATAATAACTAAATAATAACTAATATTAACTAATAAACGAATAATAATAATTAATAACTAACTAACTAATAGATAACTTATAAAACAAATAACTAATAACTAAATAAAACTAATAATAACTAAACAATAACTAAATAATAACGTAACTAATAACTAAACTAATAACTAAAAAAAATCTAATAACTAATAAACTAAAATTTATAATAACTAACTAACTAATAATAATTAATAACTAAACTAATAACTAAAATAAAAATAACTAAATTAATTAACTAATACTAAAAACTAAACTAATAACTAAAATTAACTAAAACTACTAAAACTAATACTAATAGTAATAAAACTAACTAATAAATAATAATAATAACAAACTAATAAAACTAATACCTAAACTAAATAAAATAAAACTAGCTAATAAATAATGATAAAAGCTAAACTAATAAGATAAAAATAACTAATAATAATATAATAAAATTAATAAAACTAATAACTAAAACCTAATAACAAAAACTAATAACTAAAACCAATAAACTAAACAAATAAACTAAAACTAATAGCTAAACTAATAACTATGATACTAAAATAATAAACTAAATAATAAAACTAATAAATAACTAAATAACAAATTAATAATATAAACTTAAAACTAATAACTAAATAATTAAACTAAAACTAATAACTAATAAAATAACCTAACTAATAATAATAATTAACTAATAATTAAAACTAATAATAATAACTAACTAATAATAATAAACTAAATCTAATAATGACTAATAATAATAAACTTAAAACTAATAAAATTAACAAGTAAAAGTAATAAACTAATAACTAAACTAAATTAACTAAGTAAACTAATAATAAAGTAATAAAACTAACTAACTAATAAAAAAATAAATAATAAACTAATAAAACAAATTAATAACTAACTAATAACTAATAACTAATAACTAACTAATAATTAAAAAAATAAAATAACTAAAACTAAAATTAATAACTAAATAACTAACTAAACTAAACTAAAAACTAAAAACTAAAAACTAACTAATAATAACTAATAAAACTAAATAACTAACTAAAAACTAAACTATAACTAATAAACTAACTAATAATAATAAACTAAAAAATAGTAATAACTAATAACTAATATTAAAACTAAAAACAAACTAATAATAAAAATTAATAACTAATAATAATAACTAAAAACTAAAAATAATTAAACTAATAAAATAATAATTAATAATAAAACTAACTAAACTACCTAAACTAATAATAAAACTTATAGTAACTTAATAAAAACTAATAAAAACTAATAAATAAACTATTAACCAACTAAATAAACTAATAATAAAAACTAATAATACTAATAAACCAAAATAATAAACTAATAACTAAACCTAATAAGTAAAACTAATAAACTAAAAACTAATAAACTAAACTAATAACTAAACTAATAACTAATAAACTACAATAATAAACAAAATAATAAAACTAAAAAATAACTAAATAACTAATTTATAATAAAAACCTAAAATTAAATAACTAATAAAATAACCTAACTAATAATAGTAACTAATGAATAATAAACACTATTAAAAATCTAAAAAAAATTAATAAACTAAAAATTAATAATAACAAATAATAATAAACTAAAAAACTAATAAAGCTAACTAATAAAATGAAAAAATTAATAACTAAACAAAACTAACTACCTAAACCAATAAAACTAAAAAAAACCTAACTAACTAATAAACTAATAATAACTAAAAAACAAATAAATAAAACTAATAAATAATAAACTAATAAAACTAACAAATAATTAATAGTTAATAACTACTAATAACTAAATAATAAAATAACTAAAACTATAACTAATAACTAAATAACTAACTAAAATAAACTAAAAACATAAAACTTACAAATAATAACTAATTAAACTAAATAACTAACTAAAATAACTAAACTAAATAACTAATTAAACTAACTAATAAAATAATCTAATAAAAACTAATAACTAATGACTAATAATAATAACTAATAACTAATAATAAAACTAAAAAGTAACTAATATTAATAACTAATAACTAATAATAATAACTAATAACTAAAACTAATAAAACTAATAAAATAATAACTAATAATAAAACAATCTAAACTAACTAAACTAATAAAACTAATAAAAACTAATAAAAACTAATAACTAAATGAATAACTAACTAAATAAACTAAAAACAAAAATTAATAATATTAATAATAACTAAAACAAAACTAATTAAAAACTAATAAATGAAATAAATAATAAAAACTAAATAAAAACTAATAGCTAAAAACTAAAACTAATAACTAATAAATAATAATAAATAACTAAACTAAACCTAAAAACTAAACTAACTAACTAATAACTAACTAATAAATAATAACTAAACTAAGCTAATAACTAATAAACTAATAACTAAAACTAATAACCTAATAAAAAATTAAAACTAATAAAAGTAACTAATAAAATAACATAACTAATAAACTAAAAAAACTAACAAACTAACTAATAACTAAAAACTAAAGCTAAAACTGACTAACTAATAATTATCTAAACTAAAAATCTAATTAACTAAACTAAAAAACTAAAACTAATAACTAACTAATAATTAAATAAACTAACTAATAATTAATAAACTAAAATTAACTGATAACTAACTAAATAAAACTAATAAAACTAATAATAATAATAATAATAATAATAACTAATAATTAAACTAAAAATATGATTAAATAACTAACTAATAATAATAAACCTAATAATATAACTAAAATCTATAATAATAAACTAAAATAACTAAAACTAATAAATTAATAACTAAATAATAACTAATAAAATTAAATTAATAACTAAACTAGTAAAGTAATAAACTAACTAATATAAACTACTAAATAACTAAACTAATAATAAACTAATAATAAACTAAAAAAAATAAACTAATAACCTAATAAACTAATAGCTAACTAATTAATAATAACTAAACTAATTAATAATAAAAACTAATAAATGAAATTAAAGTAACTAACCAATAACTAATAACTAATAAAATAAAATAAAACTAACTAAAAACTAATAATAATAATAATAATAATAATAATAATAATAATAACTAACTAATAAACTAATAATAACTAGTTAAAACTAATAAAACTAATAACTACTTAAATAACTAATAATAAAATAAACTAAAACTAAACCTAGTAATAAAATAAAACCTAATAAAATAAAACTAATCCAATAAACCTAAAAAATAAACTAACAAGCTAATACTAATAATAATAAACTAATAAAACTAACTAATAAAACTAATAAACTAAAATAAAATAATTAAGCAAACCTATAATAAACTAATAAACTAATAATAACTAATAATAATTAACTAACAATAATAATTTAATAATAATAAACTAATAAATAACTAAAATAATAATAACTAACCTAATAACTAATAATAATAACTAAATAACTACTTAAAACTAAAATAATAAACTAATAAATTAATAATAAATTAATAAATAAACTAACTAATAAAACTAACTAAATTAATAACTAATAAACTAATAAACTACTACTAAAACTAATAAAAACTAGATAAACTAATAATAAAACTAAAAAACTAATAATAATAACTAACTAACTAATAACTAATAATAAACTAATAAAATAACTAAACTAATAATAATAACTAATTAATAAAACTAATAAACTAATAACTAATAATAAAAACTAATAAAACTAATAAGTAAAAAACTTAATAAACCTAAACCTAAAACTAATAAACTAACAATAATTATAATAAAACTAATAATAATAATAAACTAAACTAAAAACAAATAACTAATAATAAAATAAATAACCAATAACTAAACTAACTAATAAAAAATAATAAACTAAAACTAATAACCTAAACTAATAAACTAGTAACTAACTAATAATAAGCTAACTAATAACAAATAAAACTAACTAAAAACTAATAAAAACAAAAAATAATAATAATAATAATAACTAATTTTAATTAATAATAATAACAAACTAACTTAATAACTAACTAATAAACTAAACTAATAAATAACTACTACTAATAATATTGCTAACTAAACTAACTAATAATGAAATAATAATACCAATAAATAAATAAATAACTAACTAAAACTAAAACTAATAACTAAAATAATAAATAATAATAATAAACCTAATAAACAAAAAATAATAAACTAATAAACTTAACTAATAACTAATAAATAATAACTAATAAAAAGAACTAAACTAGATAACTAATAAACTAACAAATAAATAATTAATAATAAAACTAACTAATAACTAATAATAATAATTAAAACTAATAACAAAAACTAATAACTAATAATAAACTAATAAATAATAATAACAACATAATAACTAACAATAAACTAATAAACAAATAATAACTAATAACTTACTAACTAGCTAATAAATAACTAATAAAACTAATAATCAATAACTAAATAAAACTAATAATAGCTAAATAATAACAAACTAATAACCTAACTAATAATTAAACTAATAACTAAAAAAACTAATAATAATTAACTAACTAATAATAATTAATAACTAAATAAAAAATAATTAAACTAACTAACTAATAATTAATAACTAAACTAATAAAACCTAAAAAACTAATAACTAAAACTAATTAAAACTAAGTAACTATAACTAAAATAGTAACTAAATAATTAAACTAATAATAATAACTAAACTAATAACTAATATCTAATAAAAACTATCCTAATAAATAATAATAATAATAATAATAATAATAATAAACTGATAAAATTAATAACTAAACTAAATAAAAAACAAACTAATAAATAAAAAAAGGTAAATAACTAAACTAATAAAATAAAACTAATCAACTAATAATAATATAATAAAACTAATAAAACTAATAATAATATAATAAAACTAATAAAACTAATAACTAAATAATAAAATAAATAAAATAAACTAATAAATAAAAATTAATAACTAAACTAATAAGTAATAAACTAAGATAATAAATTAAATAATAAACATAATAAATAATAAAATAACTAATTAATAATAAAAACCTAAAACTAATAACTAAATAATTAAACTAAAACTAAAAACATATAAAATAATCTATCTAATAATAATAACTAACTAATAAAAAAAACTTAAAAAAATAAACAACCTAACTAATAATAACTAATAAACTAAAAATTAATAATAACTAATAATAATAAACTAAAAACTAATAAAACTAAGTAATAAAACTAATAAACTAATAATAATTAAAAAACTAATAAATATTAAACTAATAAAACTAACTAACAATTAACTAATAACTAATATCTAATAACTAATAACCAAATAATAAAACAACTAAAACTAAAATTAATAACTAAATAACTAACTAAACTAAACTAAAAACTAAAAAACTAACTAATAATAACTAATAAAACTAAATAACTAACTAAAATAACTAAATTAAATAACTATTAATAATAAACTAATAAAAACTAAAACATAATAACTAAGAATAATAACTAATAACTAATAATAAAACTAAAAACTAACTAATAATAATAACAAATAACTAATAATAATAACTAAAAACTAAAACTAATAAAACTAATAAAATAATTACTAAAAATAAAACTAATTAAACTAACTAAACTAATAATAAAATTAATAATAACCTAACAATAACTAATGAAAACTTATAACTAAAATAATTACTAACTAAATAAACTAATAACTAAAACTAATAATAATAAAATATCTAAAACTAAACTAACTAAAAACTAATAAACTAAATAAATAAAACTAATAAAAAAATAAATAAATAACTAAAATAACTAATAATAAACCTAATAAAACTAAATAACTAAACTAACTAAAAACCTAAACTAATAACTAAATAAACTAATAAACTAACTAATAAATAACTAACTAATAAAAAACTAATAAACTAATAAACTAATAAACTAATAAAACTAATAACTAAATAATTAATAAAACTAATAAACTAAAACTAACTATTAAATAACTAATAAACTAAACTAATAAACCTAATAAACAAATAACAAATTATACTTACTAAAAATAATAATAATAATAATAAAACCTAAAAAACTAACTAATAAAATTAATAATAATAATAATAATAACATAAAATTAACTAAATAAACTAACTAAACTAAAACTAATAAATACTAAAACTAACTAAAAACCTAATAATAAAAACTAAATAAATAATAACTAAACTAAACTAAAAAACTAAACTAAACTAATAGGCTAAATAACTAATAAACTAAAAACTAACTCACTAACTAATAACTAATAATAACTAACAAATAATAATTAAAATAAATACCTAACTAATAATAACTTATAAATTAATAATAATATAAAACTAAATTAAAAAAAAATAATAAATAACTAAATAAACTAAAACTAACTAACTAATAATAACTAAACTAATAACTAATAACTAACTAATAAACTAAACTAAAAAATTAATAATAATAATAATAAACTAATAACTGATAAAACTAAATAAAATAACTAACTACCTAACTAATAATAAATAATAAAATTAAATAAACTAATAACTAATAATAATTATAACTAATAGAAATAACTAATAAATAAAACTAATTAAACCAAAATAATAAATAAACTAATAAATAACAAATAATAAAAACTAATAACTAATAATTAAACTAATGAACTAATAATAAACTAATAATAACTAACTAACTAATAACTAATAAACATAATAATAATATACTAATAAATAAAGAATAAAACTAAGAAAAATAAACTAATAATTAATTAATAACTAAAACTATTAACTAAAACTAAGCTAAGAAATAAATAAATTAAATAACTAATAACTAACTAATAAATAATAACTAAACTAATAATAAGTAATTAAACTAAATAAAAACTAATAAAACTAATAATAAAAACTAATAACCAAAAAATAAACCTAATAAACTAACTATATAACTATTAAACTAAATAACTAACTAATAACTAGTAATAAAACTAAAAAAATAATAACTAAAAAAACTAACTAAACTAATAATAACTAATAACAAACTAATAAATCATAATAACTAAATAATAATAGTAATAAACTAATAATAATTAATAACTAACTACCTAATAAATAACTTATAAAACTAATAACTAATAACTAACATAAACTAATAATAACTAAATAATAATTAACTAATAACCTAACTAATAACTAAATAAATAACTAAAAAAACTAGTAACTAATAAATGAAAACTAATAATAACTAATAACTAAATTAACTAAATTAACTAACTAATAACTGAAAACCAAACTAATAAAACCTAAAAAACTAATAGCTAAAATTAATTAAAATAAACTAATAACTAAACTAATAATAAATAATAATTACTATTAATAACTAAACTAATAAATAAATAACTAATAAAAACTAACTAATAATAATAAATAATAACTAAACTAAAACAAACTAATAAAATAAACTAATAACTAAAAATAAATAAAACTAATAATAATAACTTATAATAACTAAAATAATTAACTAATAATAATAATAATAACCCATAATAATAATAGTAATAACTAAATAATAAAACTAATAATAATAAAAAATAATAAAAAGTAAATAACTAATAATTAATAAACTAATAAAACTAATAACTAATAAAATAAAAACTAATAAATAATAATAAAATAATTAAAAAACTAATAAAAACTAAACTAATAAACTAATGACTAATAACTAATAATAATTAATAATAAACTAAAAACTAAACTAATAACTAATAATAACTAACAAATAAAACTAAAAAACTAATAACTAAAAAACTAAAAACTAATAATAAAATAAAAAATAAACTAACAAATAACTTATAAAACTAATAAAACTAAGAACTAAAATTCATAACTAACTAATAAATAATAATAAAACTAATAATACTAACTAAAAACTAATAAACTAAACTAAAAACTAAATAACTAATAAAAACTAAACCTAATAAATTAATAATAAAACTAGTAAAACTAAAACATAATAAATAAAATCTAATAACTAATAATAATTAATAATAAATAACTAAATAAATAACAAAAGTAAACTAACTAAACTAATAACTAAGTAAACAAACTAAATAAAACTAATTAAACTAAACCTAATAACTAATAAAAACTAACAAACTAAACTAAATAACTAATAGCTAAAATTAACAATAAAACCTAAAAATAAACTTAAAACTAAACTAAACTAACTAAATTAACTAAAACTAATCTAATAAATTCATAAACTAACTAAAATAAAACTAAAAAAAACTAAACTAAACTAATAAAATTAACTAACAAATAAAAACTAATAAAACCTAATAACCTAAAAATCTAACTAAACTAAATAAACTATAATATAACTAAACTATAAAAAAACCTACAATAATAACTAATAATATTAAGTAACTAACTAATAAGTAAATAAACTAATAAAAACTACAACTAACTAACAAACTAATTAATAATAAAACTAAACTAATAACTAAACAAATAAAAACCAAATAACCAACTAAAACTAGATAATTAATAAACTAAACCTAATAATAATAAACTAATAAAACTAAAACTAAAAACTGAAATAAAACTAATAAAACTAAAAACTAAAACTAATAACTGATAGCTAATAACTAATAAATTAAACTAAACTATTTAAACTAATTAACTAATAAACTAATTAACTAAAAACTAATAATTAAGAATAACTAACTAACTAAATTAATAAAATTAACTCACTAATAAATATTAAAATAATAAACTAAATAACTAAATAATAATAATATTACTAACTAAAACTAATAACTAAACTAATAACTAATAATAATTAATAATTATAAATAACTGAACTAATAAATTAAATAAAACTAAATTAATAATTAATAAACTAATAACTAATAAAACTAAAACTAATAATAATAATAGAATCCTAAACTAAATAACTAATAATAATAACTAATAACTAAAACTAATATAATGATAACTAAACTAATAACTAAAATAAACCAAACTAATAACTAATAATAATAACTAATAACTAATAATAAAACTAAAACTAATAATAAACTAATAACTAGTAACTAATAATAACTAATAAAAAACTAAATAACTAACTAAACTAAAAAAATTAATAAAACCAAATAAACTAATAACTAATAAAATTAACAAAAACTAATAATAATAATAATAAAAAACTAAAACTAAACTAATAACTAATAACTAACTAAAATAATAACTAAACTAACTAATAATAACTAATTAATAACTAAATAAAAACTAAATAAAATAATAAACTAATAACAAAACTAATAATAATAATAACTAATAAAAACTAAACTAATAACTAATAATAAATAACTAACTAAAACTAATAATAATAACTAATAAAACTAATAAATAACTAAACTAATAAACTAAAATCTAATGCATAAGTTAAACATAACATCAAAAAAATTTATAACTAGCGCTAAAGAATAAGGTCGGTGCGGTCGGGTCTCATCGTACCACCCGAAAAAAAAATGGGTAGTCGAGCTCTACCCTTATAGAATCTAGTAAATAAAAGAATCATTTGCAATTTACAAATGATAAATGCTATGGGGTCTTCAATTCTTCATGTCTTCATGTATCTTCCTTCTTTGATTTGGTTTGCTCCACTTCAAAGGCATCACATGGCCTCCCAAGCAAAAGCCTTCTAGCCAATGCTCATCCTTGTCCCCCATAACACTAATCCTAATTCTAATGCATTATATTAAAATAGAAAAAAATAAATATAACTATACGCAAAAATAGAGGTTAACTAAACAAGCATACAACCAAAGCAGTTATATTTATTATTTGGAGTTAGCACCCTGTACATGGGTAACTAAGCCCACCTATCCTATCTTGGATTATGCTTATGGGCTTAAGCAACCTATAAAAGAGAGCATTTATATTTATTTTTAAGCAACTCCTTAAACGTAATCCCCTGCATAAAATATGATTAGGCTAATCATGACCTACCATCCATCCTATGAAACATGTACCCTAATATCCAATCTAAAATAATTCATCATAAAATAAAACATAAATGACACCATGTATCATCCTAACATAGAGCTAGAAGTGGTGACTTAATATAAAGTGTATGTATTAAGGCTTGTGTGGTATGTCCTAATTAGTAATTAAGGTTAAGATTTTCTAAGTGTGAAAGGATTCAATTTAAAGGGTGGTTTCACTTCAAGTGCCTTAATTGATTGGAAAGTTTTAATTTGTATTTTCTTTGGTTTTATGTGACCTACACTTAGAACTAAGTGTTATAAAGGGAAGAAAGACAATTGTTCTCTTTCTTCCTTACCCTAAGCCACTTCCTAAAGCATGTTAATTTGATTTAGTTCTCCTTAGTGAATGGCTTATTGCACATTTTAAACTAATCCTAAGATTAGGTTCACTTTAAATGATCATTTTCAACATGAAAGACATCTTAGGATTAACTCAATTAAATTACTATCATATGACATATATCAAGTTATTTCTTTCCATCGCATGTAGCATGCATATGAATTAATTCTAAGTATAACTATACATGCAACATATTTCTTTTAGAACGCTTTAAATGAAATATGCATGTGTATTTTGTAGAAAATGGGATTTTTCACTCATTAACTAAATGCACATACAAGTGTATAAAATTTTTAAGTGAATACTTCGCCATTGTAAAACCAAGAGAGTGAGGTAAAGGCCTCCTTGTGGCTACTTAAAGCCTTGCATCCCCAAAATATCTAGATTAGATGTACCCACTATTCTTGAATATACATGAATGTATAAAGGACTACAAAAATGGAAAATCATGCAAAAGTTATAATACTTTCAATTGAAAGGAGATTTTCATTCATTAGCTAAATGCACATACAAGTTTATAAAGTTTTAAGCACATACTTTACCATTATTAAACTAGGGATGTGAGGTAAAGACCTCCTTGGGGCAACTTAAAGCCTCATAACCTTGAAATGTCCATACTAGATATACCCACTATTCTTGAATAGACATGAATGTACAAATGACTACATTAATGGAAAATCATGCAAAAGTTGTAGTTATTTCAATTAAAAGGAGATTTTCATTCATTAGCAAAATGCACATATAAGTGTATAAAAGTTTTAAGCGGATACTTTGCCATTGTTAAACCAGGGAGTCAGGTAAAGACCTCCTTGGGGGTACTTAATGCCTCACATCCCCGGATTGTCTAGACTAGATATACCACTATTCTTGAATACACATGAATGTACAAATGACTACAAGAATGAAAAATCATGAAAAGTTGTATTTCTTTCAATTGAATTATTTATACATGTGAGAAAAAATTCTATCTTAATTCTAACAAAGAAATACATAGGAATGAATTCAAACAAATGTTATGTCCTTTTTAAATGGGCTATACACTTGTTAACATTCAAACTTTATGTAAATCCATATAAATTAAAGAAAGAGAACTCCATATCACATGTTCTAAGCCATAGACACAAGCAAGCTTATAAATATTTAAAACTTTTATCACTCCAAATATTATAGTTGACTTATATACTTTTAAAATAAGTTTGATTTAATATTGATAATAGTCACACATAATATAAATTTAATTCAACACATGCAACATAAAGAAAATTTCATTTGATTTAATTTATTTTGAAAAGATGAATGTATGATTTCAAGGGACATACAACATTTAACATGATTAAAAAGGAATAATAAGGCATAAAACACATGTTTCATTCAATCAAACTAATTCCTAAGGACAATCATGTCAAATAAAACCACTTAAAATAAACCAAAGCTTTTTTATGTATCATTTCTAAAGTCATGTTTGATTTGTTTTAAGAATGAGAAGAGAAGTTTGCTGATCCTAACCCATTCACATGTTTGCAATTTAATTTGGTTTAATAAAAAGGTAATTAGGAGAATTTTATGATTTAATTAAGTCATCTTTATGCTTTAAATACATTAATTAACCCTTACTTATATCACCTTAACATAACTAATCAAATAATTATGAGCCAACATGAAATGCATAAAAGAAAATTGTAATGATCCTAAGAAATGAAAGGGCCTAATGTAATTTGGCTCATAATTAATGATTAATTAAATTAATATATTTAATTAAGTACACTTATTATTTTCCACACATGCGAGCTAACCATAATTTTCTTAAATGGCGTTAAGCTATGAAACAGTTGAAAACCTACCCCTCAATTAAATAATTAGGCTCTGTTGTATTTTAGATTTTAATTAGATTAATGAAATCATTAATCACCTAATTAAATTTAAACTTAATAGCCACATGGGTTAACTATCCTCTAAATGAAGTAGACTTAGGGAAAATATTAGGAAAGAGATGCCAATTTAATCCCTAGGTCTCCTCACTATTAAATAATGACAAATGAGCCCAACTAATTAATTAATTTACTATTCATGTCATTAATTAACCTTAATCAAGCTAAGTGAGTAATTAAGGCCCAAATAGCTAATTCTCATAATTAATTAACTAATAAATCCCAAGAAAATTAGGGGAGGTATAGGTCATCCCCCTAAATAATCTTAAAACATTTAGGGTTAATTAATTAATTAATTAATTAGGTAGTAATTAAAGTAATTAATTTTTAATTTAATCTTAATTAAGCTTAAATTATTAATTAAAATAAATTAAGGATATTTTTAATAAATATCTCTCTAAAATACGTTCAAAAGAAATATCTATTTCTATTTTTATGATTTTTCTATGATTTAATATGATTTTCCAAAGTTTTAGCTAATATAATGATTTTCAAGATTTTTATAAAGTTTATTAATTTATTTTAACTAAATTAGACTATTTAAGCTTCAAAATAAATATCTACAAATCCAAAATGTGTTTGACTTGAACTTTTTAGGTAATGTGTATTTTAACTTTAGTTTCAATCCTTGAAAATTTCAAATCAATCTCATGTGTATTTTTAGTTTAATTAGTGATATTTGATTTTTGATTATACTATAATTAAGCACAAAATATTTAGTACCATTTGGGGATTTTTGATTTTTTGGATTTCTCTTAGAAAGTGAATCCAACGATCCTTTTTGTTGTAATTTTTAGTTAAGTATTTTATTTTCTATGAAGTTTTTAAGTTCTAGGTGATTTAAATAATTTTTAAAAGCAAAAAATCAGAATTTTTTACTTATCGATCCCCGCGCGGTACCATGTGATTGGCTATGTGGTTACGTGGCATATGATGCTATGCGACACCATGTGATTAGCTAACGCGATTGCCACCTCGATAAATGAGAGGGAAAGGGAGAGAGGGCATGCGGTTCTGATCGGTTATTAGTTATTATTAGTTAGTTTTTATTATTAAATTTTATTTTTTCATATTTTTAGTTAGTTTTATTAGTTAGTTAATTAATTATTAATTAGATATTAGTTTATTAGTTTAGGTTATTAATTTTAGTTTATTAGTTTATTTATTAGTTTCTTTAGTTTTTAGTTTGTTATTAGTTATTTATTTTACTATTAGTTATTAGTTTTAGTTTAGTTATTATTATTATTATTATTATTATTATTATTATTATTATTATTATTATTATTAGTTTTATTATTATTATTAGTTTATTAATTTCAAGTTTAGGTTTCTTGGTTTTAGTTAGTAATTTTATTAGTTTTTATTATTAGTTATTAGTTTATTAGTTTTAAGTTTTATTATTTAGTTATTATTAGTTTTGTAGGTTTAGGGCTATTTTTAAGGTTTAGGATTTAGGGTTTAGGGATTTTAGGGTTTTTAGGGTTTAGGGTTTAGGGTTAGGGTTTTATGTTTAATTTTTTATATTTTTTTAAATTAAGTAAACTCATAGGTTTAGGTTTATTTAGTTTATTTATTTTAGTTTATTTTTTTATTTAGGTTTATTTTTCTTTTTATTTAGTTTCATATATTTATTTTCATTTAGATTTTTTATTTTAGTTTATTTTTGAGGTTTAGGTTTAGGTTTATTTTTTAGTTTGGTTTTATTTTTATTTTTATTTTAGGTTTATGTTTTATTTTTTATTTTTAGGTTTAGGTGATGGTTTTTATTTTATTTTTTTAAGTTTAGATTTTAGGTTTTTGTTTTAGGTTTTATTTTTTAGTTTAAGTTTAGGTTTATTTTTAGTTTATTTTATTATATTCATTTTATGATTGTTTTTTTTAGCTTTAGGTTTATGTTTTATTTATTTTAGTTTAGTCTATTTTAGTTTAGGTTTAGGTTTATTTTATTTCTATTTTAGGTTTAGGAAATTTTTTTTAGGTTTTATTTTTTTAGTTTTTATTTTATTTTATTTTGGGTTTAATTTATTTTTATTTTAGGTTTAGTTTTAATTTTATTTATGTTTTCCATTTTGTGATTTATTTTTTTTAGTTTAGTTTAGGTTTTTATTTATTTTATTTTTTTGAGTTTGTATTTTTATTTTATTATGTTTTAGGTTTAGGTTTAGGTTTAGGTTTCTATTTAGGTTTTTATTTTATCTCATTTTTTATTTTATTTAGGTGTAGGTTTATTTATTTATTTGATTTTTAAGTTTTATTTAGTTTAGGTTTAGCTTTTTAGGGTTTAGGATTTAGGGTTAATTTTGGGTTATTTTAGTTTAGTTTATTTTCATGTAGGTTTAGGTTTAAGTTTTTTATTTTTTCTTGTTTAGGGTTTATGTATTTTTTATTTATTTTTAGGTTTATTTTTTTGGTTTAGGTTTTTATGAAGTTTTTATTTTATTTTATTTTAATTTAGGTATGTTTTATTTTTTTATGTTTAATTTTTATTTTATTCAAGTTTTTATTTTAGGTTTTTTTTATTTCTTATTTAGTTTAGGTTTTTATTTAATTTATTCTACTTTAGTTTTTATTTTTTATTTTATTTTATTTTTAGGTCTAGCTTTAGGTTTTTATTTTATTTTATTTTCTTTATTTTATTTAGGTTTTGGTTTTCTTATTTATTTAATTTTTAGGCATTATTTAATTTAGGCTTAAGTTTTTCAAATTTTAAGTTTATGGTTTAGTGTTTAGTGTTAGCTTAGGGTTAGTTTAGGATTTAGGGTTTAGGGTTTAGTGTTTAAGATTTAAGGTTTAGGGTTTAGGGTTTAAGGTTATAAGTTTTAGGATTTAGTGTTTAAGGTTTAGCCTTTTAGGGTTTATGGTTTATAGTTTTAGGGTTTATGGTTTAGGGTTTAGGGTTCAGGGTTCAGGGATTTTAGGGTTTAGGGTTTTGGGTTTTAGGTTTTGGGTTTAGGGTTAGGTTTTTTTTAATTTTTAAAATTTTTTTAAAATAAGTAAACAGGTAGGTTTAGGTTTATTTAGTTTATTTTTTATTTATTTTAGTTTTTTTAGGTTTATTTTTATTTTTGTTTAGTTTAGTTTTTTTATTTAAGATTTATTTTATTTTAGTTTTGGTATTTTATTTTAGTTTATTATTTGGTTTAGGTTTAGGTTTAGGTTTATTTTTATTTTATTTTTTAGATTTAGGTTTTAATTTTTTATTTTTAGGTTTAGGTTAAAGTTTTTATTTTTTTTAGGTTTAGGTTTTAAGATTTTATTTTAGTTTTTTTTTTAGATTTTAATTTTAGTTTATGTTCAGTTTAATTTTTATTTTATTTTATTTAGTTTAGGTTTAGTTTATTTTAGGTTTATGTTTATGATTTATTTTTTTAGTTTAGGTTTACATTTATTTTATTTTCATTTTATGTTTAGGTTTGTTTTTTTAGTTTAGAGTTTACGTTTTATTTTTTTATTTATTTTTAAGGTTTTTTAGGTTTATTTTTTAGGTTTAAGTTTTTTTTGTTTTTATTTTATTTTATTTTTGGTTTATTTTTTTAAAGTTTAGTTTAGATTTTTATTTATTTATTTTTAGTTTAGTTTTTATTTTTTATTTTTTTTATCTATAGGTTTAAGTTTAGGTTTTAGTTTAGGTTTATATTTTATCTTATTATTTTATTGTATTTAGGTTTAGGTTTACTTATTTATTTATTTAGTTTAGGTTTTTTTATGGTTTTATGGTTTATGGTTTAATTTAGGGTTATTTTAGTTTAGGTTTAGGCTTATTTTATTTTATTTTTAAGATTTTATTATTTAGGGTTAGTTTTAGGGTTTACAGTTTAGGGTTTAGGGTTTAGGATTTAGGGTTTAGGATTTAGGCTTAGGGGCTTTTAGGGTTTATGATTTAGGATTTTAGTTTATTTTATGGTTTATTTTTATTTAGGTTTATTTTTATTTTTATTTTGTTTAGCTTATTTGTTTTAGGTTTATTTATTTTAGTTTATTTTTTTATTTTAGTTTTTTTTTAGGTTTAGGTTTATGTTTATTTTTTAGTTTAGTTTTTTTTTTATATTGTTTTTCAAGTTTAGGTTTTATTTTTAAAATTTTACAATGAAGTTTAGGTTTTTATTTTATTTTTTTAGGTTTAGGTTTTAGGTTTTTCTTTCTAGTTTAATTTTTAGGTTTTATTTTTTTGTTTAGGTTTATATTGATTTTTATTTTATTTTATTTTATTTAGTTTAGGTTTTGTTTTTTTAGGTTTAAGTTTAAGTTTTATTTATTTTAGTTTAGTTTATTTTGGTTTAGGTTTATGTTTATTTTATTTTTATTTTTGGTTTAGAATATTTCTTTAGTTTAAGGTTTAAGTTTAATTTTTTTTATTTTTAGATCTTTTTTAGGCTTAGGTTTTTTTAATTTTATTTTATTTTATTTTAGGTTTATTTTATTTTTATTTCAGGTTTAGTTTTTATTTTTAGGTTTATTTAACTTTTTAGGTTAGTTTAGGTTTTTATTTATTTTATTTTTATTTAGTTTATATTTATTTTATTTTATTCTATTTTTATGTTTTGGTTTAGGTTTTAGTTTAGGTTTTTATTTTATCTTTATTTTATTTTATTTAGGTTTAAGTTTATTTATTTATTTTACTTTTAGATTTTATTTAGTTTAGGTTAAGGTTTTAAGGGTTTAGGGTTTAGAGTTAGTTTAGGGTTTAGGGTTTTGGGCTATTTTAGTTTAATTTATTTTCATTTAGGTTTAGATTTATTTTATTTTGTTCATTTTATTTTTATTTTAGGTTTAGTTTTATTATTAGTTTAGGGTTTAGGTTTTATTTTTTATTTATTTTTAACTTTATGTTTTAGATTTAGGCTTTTACTTTATTTCATTTAATTTTATTTTAGGTTTATTTTATTATTATTTTATGTTTTGTTTTTATTTTCTTTAAGTTTTTTGTTTTTAGGTTTATTTTTTTTAATTTAGTTTAGGTTTTTATTTAATTTATTTTAGTTTAGTTTTTATTTTTTTTATTTTATTTTTAGATTTAAGTTTAGGTTTTTATTTTATTTTATTTTATTTTGGTTTAGGTTTTATTTATTTATCTAACTTTTATGTTTTATTTAGTTTATGTTTAGGGTTTTTGATATTTAGGGTTTGGGGATTAGTGTTTAGGGTTTAGGGTTTATAAATTACGCTTTTAGGGTTTAGGGTTTAAGGTTTTAGGGTTTATGGTTTAAGGTTTAAGGTTTAGGGTTTAGGGTTTATAAATTAGGCTTTTTTAGGGTTTTAGGGTTTAGGGTTTTTTAGGGTTTATGGTTTTAAGGTTTAAGGTTTTAGGGTTTAGGGTTTAGAGGTTTAATTTGGGGTTTTGTGGCCTGTGGCTCAGTGACGACTACACCCCAGGGTGTGGTCTGAAGTGGCCATGTGGCCTAGAGTTAGAATTTTCTTAGTTTTAATTTTAAACAAGCAAACCGACAGTTTAGTTTTAATTAGTTATTATTTTATTTATTTTATTTTTTATTTTATTTTTTTATTTTATTTAGTTTATTTATTTTAGGTTTATTAATTTTAGTTTTAGCATTTTTATTTTTGTTTATTTTTTTGGTTAGGCTCTCTAGTTTAGGTTAGTTTAGTTTAGTTTTAGTTATTATTATTATGATTATTAGTTTAGTTATTACTTTATTTTAGTTATTAGTTAGTTATTAGTTTTATTAGTTATTATTAAGTTATTATTTATTATTATCGTTAGTTAGTTTATTATTAGTTATTATTTTATTAGTCTTGTTAGTTTTAGTTTTTTTTACTATTAGTTTATTAGTATTATAGTTATTTAGTTTAGTTTTTAGTTTTTAGTTTTAGTTTACTAGTTAGTTATTATTCATTTAAGAAGATTATTTAGTTTATTATTTATTATTATTATTATTATCTTTATATTATTAGTATTATTTTTTATGTTATTATTTATTATATTAATTAGTTATGATTAGTTTTTTTTAATTTTTAGTTTAATATTAGTTTAGTTATTATTAGGTTTTAGTTTATTATAAGTTTTATTTAGTTATTTATTATTATTTCTTTAGTTAGTTTTTAATCACTAATTATTAATTTGTTAGTTTAGTTATTTTGTTTTTAGTTAGTAGCATATTATTATTAGTTATTAGTTATTATTAGTTTAGTTATCAGTTATTTTATTAAGTTAACTAGTTTACTATTTAGTTTTTTAGTTATTATTTATTAGTTAATTATTATTTAGTTTATTATTTTTTTTTTAGTGAGGTTTTTTATTAGTTTAGTTATTATTTTAGTTTATATTAGTTATTAGTTTTAGTTTTATTTAGTTATTAGTTAATTATTTAGTTATTTAATTTATTATTATTATTTAGTTTATTAGTTAGTTATTTATTAGCTAGTTATTAGTTTAATTATTATAATTTTTTAGTTATTAGTTTAGTTTTATTATTTAGTTATTATTTATTATTATTTTGTAATTATTAGTTAGTTATTTTAGTTATTATTAATTTTATTAGTTTAGTTTAGTTTTTTAGTTTATTATTTAGTTTTAGTTATTATTAATTATTAATTAGTTATTAGTTTTAGGTTATATGAAGGATCTGAATGTACGATTAATTTTAGTAACCTTAATACCCTAAACAAAAATAGAGAATTTTATTTTTATCATCATATCAGTAAATTTGAAGTTAGAGAAGTTTTAAAGAAACTGAAATGTGGAAAAGTAGTAGGACCTGATGATATTCCAATAGAAGTGTGGAAATGTTTAGAAGATCAAGGAATTTCATGGCTTACAAATCTTTTAATGTTATTTTAAAGACTAAAAAGATGCCAGATGAGTGGAGAAAGAGTTTGTTGGTTCCTATATTTAAGAATAAAGGTGATGCACAAGAGTGTGCAAATTATGAGAAATTAAGTTAATGTGTCATACACTAAAATTATGGGAGAGAGTAATCGAAATGATGTGATACAAAAGTTTCTCACAATCAGTTTGGTTTCATGCTAGGTAGATCTACTATGGATGCTATACATTTGTTAAGAGGTTTGATCGAGAAGTATAGAGAAAGTAAAGAGGATTTACATATGATATTTATTGATTTAGAGAAAGCTTGTGATAAAGTTTTAAGAAATGTTCTTTGGAGAGTTCTAGAAAAGAGAAGAGTTAATATTGGTTATATTCAAGTCATTAAGGATATGTATACTGAATAGAGCATTACTTGTGTCCAAACACAAGGAGGATTGACAAAATATTTTCCCATTTCAATTGGATTACATCAAGGATCCTTTAAGCCCTTATCTTTTCTTTTTAGTTATGGATGCTCTTACTAAGCATTTATGAAGATGTACCTTGGTGTATGCTTTTTTTTATGACATTCTTCTTGTTGATAAGACTAGAGAGGGAGTCCAAGAGAAACTTGAATTATGGAGGTCAACATTAGAGTCTAAATGTTTTCATTTAAGTAGATCTAAAAGCGAATATATGGAGTGTAATTTTAGTTGTAGAAGTTCTAGGTAGTGTTGTGACATTATGTGAACAAGTCATTAATAAAGAGATTATCTTATATTTAGGCTCTGTTCAAAATGATGGTGAAATAGATGGAGATGGTATTAGTAGAATTCAAGTTGGATGGTTGAAGTGGAGGAAGGAATCCGCTCATTGTGTGATAGGAAAAGTCTCACTTAAACTTAAGGTAAGAAATGACTTATGGTGGTTTTCAATCGCCTAAAAAGAGAAGCAAGACTAAGTGGTTGTTACAAAAATGAGGATGCTCAGTGGATGAGTGGCTTTACCTTAGAGATAAAATGCAAAATGAGTATGTTCGGGAAAAAGTTGGAGTATTTCCGGTGGTAGATAAGATTAGAGAGAGTCGCCTTTGATGGTTTGGCCACATAAAGCGTCGGCCGTCTGATGACCCGATTAGTAGAGTAGATGCATTAGATTTCCCTTATGTTAAGAAAGGTAGATGTAGACCTAAAAAGACTTGGTTAAGATGTATAAAAAGTAACCTTAGTATACTTGAATTAAATGAGAATTTGACACATAATAGGACAGAATGGAGATGAAGGATTCATGTAGTCGACCCCACTTAGTTGGATTAAGGCTTGTTGTTATTGTTGTTGTTGTTGTAGTTAGTTTATTTAGTTATTAGTTTAGTTAGTTAGTTATTAGTTATTAGTTTAGTTATTTTGTTTAGTTAGTTTAGTTATTATTATTAGTTATTATTTTTAGTTTTATTAGTTATTTAGTTAGTTATTAGTTTATTATTATTACTTTAGTTATTAGTTATTAGTTAGTTAGATTTTAGTTTAGTTTATATTAGTTTTATTTTTTATTTGTTTATTATTATTAATTAGTAAGTTTATTAGCTTATTATTAGTTAGTTATTAGTTTGATTAGTTTATTAGTTTAGTTATTATTAGTTATTTAGTTTAGTTATTAGTTATTTTAGTTTTATTATTTAGTATAGTTTTAGTTATTTTATTAGTGTATTTGTTAGTTATTAGTTTAGCTATTAGTTTTATTAGTTATTATTTGTTATAAGTTTTTTGTCGACATTAGTTATTATTTGGTTTTTAGTTTTTTAGTTAATTTTTTGGTTATTGGTTATTGTTATTAGTTTATTAGTTTAGTTATTTAGTTTTAGTTTGTAATTATTAGTTAGTTATTAGTTTAGTTATTTTATTATTATTAGTTAGTTATTAGTTATTAGTTATTAGTTATTAGTTGGTTATTTATTTGGTTTATTAGTTTATTATATTAGTTTATTATTATTACTTATTAGTTATTAGTTTATTAGTTTTATTAGTTATTAGTTAGTTAGTTTTTTTAGGTATTATTAGTTTATTTTTAGTTATTAGTTTAGTTATTATTAGTTATTAAGTTTTATTAGTTATTAGGTTATTAGTTTTAGTTATTATTAGTTATTATTTTTGTTTAGTTATTAGTTTAGTTTAGTTATTTAGTTTATTATTTATTACTTATTATTAGTTGATTATTTATTATTACTTTATTAGTTTAGGTATTATTATTATTAGTTTTTATTTTTCTTATTAGTTATTTAGTTTGAGGTTTTAGTTTTATTATTATTTTATTAGGTTTTATTAGTTATTAGTTTGTTAGTTAACTAGATATCATTTATTAGTTATTAGTTTATTAGTTTATCAGTTTTATTATTCAGTTTGTTATTATTAGTTTTTAATTTAGTTATTTTATTATTTATTTACTTAGTTATTATTAGTTATTAGTTAATTATTTATTATTAGTCTAGTTATTTATTTAGTTTAATTTTAGTTTATTAGTTAGTTTATTATTTAGTTTATTATTTATATATTAGTAATTAGTTTAGTTATTTTTGTTATTACTTATTATTTTCTAAGTTTAATTATTAGTAATTAGGTTAGTTTAGTTATTTTTATTATTTTATTAGTTATTATTATTATTTTATTAGTTTTATTATTATTAGTTATTAGTTTAGTTATTATTATTAGTTATTAGTTTAGTTAGTTAGTTTATTTATTAGTTATTATTAGTTTAGTTATTAGTTATTATTTTTAGTTATTAGTTTTATTAGTTATTAGTTTTAGTTTATTAGTTTAGTTTTTTTGATTTTATTTTGTTAGTTTTAATATTTATTAGCTATTTGGTATTAGTTATTAGTTATTAGTTTTAGTTATTAGTTATTTAGGTTTATTAGTTATTTAGTTTTATTAGTTTATTTATTAGTTAGTTTAGTTATTTTAGTTTAGTTATTATTATTTTAGTTATTAGTAATTATTATTAGTTATTAGGTTAGTTTTAGTTTAGTTTGGTTATTATATTTTGTTATCATTATCATTATTATTATTATTATTATTATTATTATTATTATTATTATTATTATTATTATTATTATTATTATTATTATTTACTTACTTATTATTGTTTGTTATTTGATTAGTTTTATCATTATTTAGTTTTTAGTAGTTTTTTAAGTTTTTAGTTATTAGCTATTATTATTAGTTTATTAGTTAGTTTAATTAGTTTTATTAGTTATTAGTTTAGTTTCCATTTTTAGTTATCATTATTTATCTATTATTAGTTATTACTTAGTTATTATTAGCTATTAGTTTTTATTAGTTATTAGATTTATTTAATTAGTTTTATTAGTTATTAGTTTAGTTAGTTTTTTAGTTTGTTAGGTTTTATTTATTAATTATTTAGTTTTTTGTTTTAGTTTAGTTATTATTTATTAGTTAGTTTAGTTTTATTATTAGTTATTGGATAGTTTAGTTTTTATTTATTTTAGTTATTAGTTATTAGTTTATTCATTTAGTTTAGTTTTCTAGTTTTATTGGTTGGTTAATTAGTTAGTTTTATTAATTACTTTTGGTTTTATAAGTTATTAGTTTAGTTATTTATTTAATTTTTAGTTATTAGTTTATTATTACTTTAGTTATTTAGTTATTATAGTTTTATTAGTTATTTATTAGTTAGTTTAGTTATTACTTATTAATTTATTAGTTTATTATTAGTTTTATTACTTATTTTTTATTAATATTTGTTTTTAGTTAGTTATTGGTTATTATTAGTTATTAGCTATTAGTTTTTTTAGTTTAGTTTTTTTTTCATTTTTTAGTTAGTTACTAGTTTTTATTAGTTATTAGTTAGCTAGTTTATTAGTTTTATTAATAGTTATTAGTTTAGTTAATAGTTATTAGTTATAGTTAGTTATTATTATTAGTTTCTAGTTTAGTTTTATTTAGTTATTATTAGTCATTAGTTTTTTATTAGTTAGCTAGTTATTACTTATTCTTAGTTATTAGTTTAGTTATTTAGGTTTATTTATTAGTTATTAGTTATTAGCTTAGTTATTTTAGTTTTATTATTTAGTTTTTAGGTTATAGTTTAGTTAGTTATTAATTTAGTTATTAGTTTTATTATTATTTATTAGTTTATTATTAGTTTGGTTATTAGTTATAATTATTTTATTAATTTGAA
>JAKCPB010001786.1:0-120146 GCA_021442155.1 Cymbidium sinense | reverse complement strand
CTTACTATTTTAAGGAGTGTCTTCAATTAATGAATCATTGCATAACTAATGGCTTTGTGAGAATATTTATTACTTGATCTTTAGTTTTTACATACTCCACTTGAACTTCTTGATCTTTGATTTGATCTCGTGACCTCATTTTTTAGAGTGAGCTCTCAACCCTTCCATCTTAGACATAGGATTTCTCTTAGATTAAGAGTTATTTAGTCTTAAGACATATCTAGTGATTAAGTGGACACTCAACCTAGCCCTAGAGACTTAGAAGAGTTTGTCGTAGGAATAGGTCATGCCTTAGGAATTTGCTATTAAAAATTCCCTGGATTTTATTTTCGAGCCGAACGAGCCGGCTCGTTTGCATTTCGAGCCGGTTCGTTTGGATTTCGAACCCCGGTTCATTCGAGCCGCTCGTTTCACGGTCGAGCGGATTGAGCTCGAGCTCGATTATCCGACTCGGCTCGAACTTCACTTCGAACCCGCACTGAGCTCGAGCGAATTACCCATTTTGAGCTGATTTTGCCGACATGGCTCGCTCGAAATCGGCTTGAACACACAAGATAACGATAATGTATAATTAAATTCATATGTGAGATCACATTCAAAAAATTCCCAACAAGATATGCTTGATTTTAGTCTATTTTGATTGGTCATTTGAAGAATTTCAGGTCAAACAAATGTTTCTCGACTAGTTTAATATTTCAAACTCTTATAAAACCCTAGGAATAATTACTTCTTGAGTACTATAATTATTAAAGTTTAATAATACCAATTTTTCGAAATCAAACTTTGAAGGAATGTACACAAAGCATCAGCAGTACCAAGAACATAAATAAACTTATGTATAAATTTTAAATGATTGATGGATTCCATAATCTTAAGGAATATATGAATTTACAAGCACCAAACATTGGTCGAATAGTTGAAACTATGAACCCCATAAGCAATCTGAATATTCTAATTCTATGTTTAGGCAACGGATATTTTTCTTCAAAGTTCAAACAAGAAATGAACAAACGGAAAAGAAAAATGCCAGTTTAATTCACACCAAAAGAAATAAGAGTCCTCGTATTAGACAAAACTATATGTAAGACCCTGCCCTTTCTAAAATTTGGAGAAAGAAACATAATCATAATATACTTAACATATCATTCCTCCTAATCTTTTCTTCTTCATCATTTACATTTTCTTGATTAAATGGCAGAGGGGATGAATAAAACTATGAACCATTGTATATATCTTAGATTATTCATCAAGGTCCAGCCTCTATTGCCTAGATGTTCTATCATCCATTTTTTTTTATTTTTTTTATTTTTATCTATGAGCTTTTGGATGTAGGCATTTATGATCTTATTATATTATATGATAATGTCATATTTAATATGTTATGTGGACTAACAACATATTATTTATCTATTTTCACTCTACCTTTTACTTGTGTCAATATATCAATTTCAGATATGTGGGTGGAACTGTCTTCTCCAAAAGATTGATTCAATGCCACCTCCTTTAATTGTATGTATTACTCTGTTAAGAGTTACTGTATAAAGTTCTGATTTGAATTTTCCAAGTTGCTGTGCAATTGTTATATTCAATTGAGTCACGCAATCAGAACTCAATCAAAGAAATGATGAAAAATATAATTAAGATATATTAAATTTATATATTTTTTATTTTTAATTAAAAATAAAAATTAAAATAAACATAACTAAGATCAACTTATAAATTAAGAAAAATTATGATTAAGTATTTTAAATTATGTGTGATGTTATTTTTATGTATCAAAATCATTAATTATTAATTTTATTTTAAAATATATTATAATATCCTTCTCAAAATATGTTATCAATGAACTCACAAGAAAATCATAATAATCTTATCTTGACAATATTTATTATTAAAAATTTACATTCAATTATTGCAGTAAAAAATAGGTAGCATAATGATCAATCTAATTGTTTAATTAATTAATAAAAGGATATATGATCTATTTTTTATCTTAGCTAATATTTGACATAAATTAAAAGTTGCCAAGAACTTTTTAAAAAAATATTGCTTTTAATGAGCTTCAATTTTAAAATGCTCTAATTAAAAATTTAATGTAGTATTTTCATATGTCAAGTATGCAAGATAAAACTTAGTTACAAATTAACAAAATCATCAATTTTAATGATAGGCATCCATCATGGAATTTAATACTAAACTCAAAATCAATAATTCAATAATTTATTTTTTAAATCTATTATTAATATCTTGTAATATATATAAAGTGTACATAAAAATATTAACTTTATAATAATACTTTATTGTAATAACATTCTTTCTATGATGAAAATATTTTGACCTCTAGAGTAAGAAGCACTTATATCTAGAATATCAATTGCTCATTTTTCATAACATAATTTCAGCCTCTTAAATAAAGGATTCAATCTTGTTATTTTTTAATTTTGAAGAAGCTGTTTGAAATTAATTGTTGGCCTCCATATTGGTGCCAAAAAGTCAAAGTCAAGCTCACAAGCCTAATTCGACACACTTTGAGCGGCGGTGCATCAGCTCAAAATTGGACGTCACCGAAAATGGACGAAACGACCTCCGATCGACGAACGGATTTCGCCGTAGTGTTCAGAATGTCGAAATCGATCAGAATATAAATATTTCAAAAATCTAACGATCAATTGATTAAGCACTCGAGCTATCAATGTGTCAACAGTCGAGAAGCTGAGAAGCTGCGACGCAAGTCAAACAATCCCCGTTTGTGAAATTGATTGTGTCGTTAGCTTCAAAACGTCGAAATCTATTAAATGAGACTGTCCGTGCTCAATTCGGACGAGTCTATGCAAATATCAAATAATCAGAAGTAGTAGTGCACAAATCGAGGCTGAAATACACTAGACGTCGCCAAAATTAATCCAAATAACATCCGATCGACCGAACTTTACCATCACGCGTTGACGTCGAAATTGTTCGTGATATAAATATTACACTGATGAAACCAATCAAACGCCGAGTTATCATGTAATGCGCACATATATCGAGGTCAGGAGGAACCAGAGAGGATCAAACTACCTCCATTCGTAAAATTGATCTTGTCATTTGCTTCGAAACGCTGAAATCTATCAAATAAGACTGTTCGCACTCAATTCGGACGAGTCTGCGTGAAAATTGAGCGAGCGAAAGCGACAATACGCATTTCGAGATGGGAGATCTTGCAGATATAGAATGGTGAATGAGAAAGTGTTGAAAATTTCCAAATATAAATTTAATAAAGGAAAACCAACAAAACTATAGAAAGAAAGAAAATGTAACCACATTACTCTATATCATGCATATTTAAAATGGTAAGGTTAGTAAATTAATTTAGGGGGTGGAAGATCAAGTATACATGTTTGATATCATCATGATCATCAGCTTTATCCCAACTATTTAATGTCAATATGATGAATCTTCATTTTTCATTCATTTATGTTAAGAGTAAATATGTAATATAAGTATTCAACAAATATTCACAAATTATTTTGAACAATTTCTATCAATGTAATCTTAGGTTTATCATTTTTCTTCACAATCCTTTGATAATAGTTTTGACAACTCATCTAATAAACGTATTTTCTAACCTCTATTGGACATGAACAAACTAAGCTTATTTCCATTAAACTTATATTCAATGTATACCAATCTAACATGTCTTCTAAAAAATCATTCCTTAATTTATTCTTCCTTAGTTTGCCACATATCCATATTAGTATTCTTACTTTAATCACAATCAATATATACATCAATGATTTTCAACCCTAACATTCAGATCCATGCAAAATTATTGGCCTAATTGGACTTCTATAAAATTTATATGTAAGATTTTATGATATCCTCTTATCACACAAAAGTCCTAAGGTATAACAATCAAGTCTTAATTCTAAAATTATACCATCATCTATATATCCATTCTTATGTATAATAGATGAAAGATACTTAAACTTATCACACTTAAATATCACTTTAATTTATAATATTATTGAATAAAAATTAATATATCACCATATTAAAATTGCATAACATATGCTATTCACTAATTCTAAAGCCTTCATCTTCTAAAATTTTCCTCCAGATTCTAATTTCACTTATTTCAATGATGCCTCAATAATTAAAAACTATATTAAAATAAAAACTATACACCAAAGCACCTTGCTTTGAAATATCCTTTGTAAGCATCTTCATAACCAATATAATATACATATATATATATATATATATATAAAGACTAGATCATTGATGTAAATCTACAATAATTAAAAAACTCTTAAGTCACTCCACAATTACTTTTTATGATAATCAATACTTCATCATACATATTTTTAATAGCACTAACATATCATTAACAAACTATCTTACCATAAAATACATCAAATTAATTCTTTGATACTCAATCATAAGATTTCTTAAGATTAATAAAAATTAAATAAAGATCCTTTGTTATATATTTCTTCATCAATGGTCTTAGCAAAAATAAAAAACCTATATAATAAATCCTTCAAGCATTAAATAAATCAATTCTTCAAAATTGGTATAATTTCTCTAAGCCTATAGTCAACTATGCTCCATAACTTCATTGTTTGGCTCATAAGTTTCATTCCTATATAACAAAACATTTATAATTAAAAATTATATAAAAATGCATCTTCTAGAATCATTTGGCTTCTTATTAAAATCTTTAAAATTCTACCAAAAATATTGTTAACAAAATCACTAAAATATCCTATTAAAAATGAAGACATCGAAGAAAGAAAAAAATTACTTTGAGAAATTACTCAATGAGAGCTTTAAAGAAAAAATTATTTTGAAAGAGCTTGATAAATTATACAATGAATGGTATTAAAGATTGATCTAAAAAAATGAAATGGAGTTGGCTTTAAAAAGGATGCATAAAGATGGCATAAGAAATCTATTAAGATTTGGGATATTGAAGTGAATTGGTTAAATATTTTTAGTAAAATTTTGAAGAGCAAAATAATCGAATGATAGTAAGAGAAATTTTTGTGCCAATATTTTAGAATAAGAGTGATAGTCAAGATCATGCTAATAATAGAAGATTAAAAGTTAAAGAGTCATACAATAAAATTATAGGAGAGAATAGTTGAATATAGGTTTAAAAATTTGCATCAAACTCAAAAGACCAATTTGTATTCATGCTACTAAAATTTACTATGAAAATAACTTTTGTGTTAATAGAGAATATATTAAAAAAAAGATCATCATATGCTATTTATTGATCTTAAAAAGTCATATGATCGAGTAGCATGATAATTTAGCATCCTTTGAGGTAAAATAATGTGTGTCAAAGATATGATAATATTGTTAAAGAAATGTATGATAGACAACTAGTATTATAATGATAATAAGTTTACTTCAAGGAATAGCATTGAGTCCATATCTTTTGTATTGGATATGACAATGCTTCCAAAATATATTTGAAGAGATATGCCTTAATATATCCTTCTTGAAAATAATATAATTTATTTTTAAGGCAACCATTGCAATAAATAAAAAATTGAATGTTAACAAAATGTTTAAAGAAAAGGTATTACAATTAATAAAACAAATGTTGAACATATGATATATAATTTTAGTGGTATGAAGTTAATAGTTATTATTCAATGTTATTAGAATATAAGGTGATACCTATGTGTGATAGTCAAAGTATTTTGAATATATTACACAATAAAATAGAGACATTGATGAGGATATAACTATTGATGTTGAGGTTGTATGGTTAAACAATGAGAAGTTGCTCGGTTTTATCTAATAAAGAGATATAATGGAGAGTTAAAAATAAATTTTATAAGACTGCAATTGGGCTAGAGATGTATAAATTCAAATCAAGTCAAAAGTCACTAATATCTAAGTTTAAGTGTGACAAAAATAAGAATGTTAAAATGAATATCTTACAAAACATAACAAGAATTGTTTGAGTGATATCTATCAAACATAAAGTGATAAAGAATAGATTTTAGGTGGTTTGGAAAAAATATAACAATCGTAAAAATGAACTAGTTGGACAAATTGATAAAATTAATATCAATGGATTAAAGAAGAAAAGTGGTAAAAGTTAGGTTAGATGGATAAAAATTGTTCAGAACGATTTACAAAAAATATATAATATCCCAATAACACTCAATAGAAATAAATAAAAAATAAGAATTTAAAACTTTGACCCCAAATAGTTAGGATAAGGCTAATGGGTGGCTGAAAATTATTTAATCACTCTACAACTACTTATAATATTACTCATTTTTATCATATATATTTTTAAATTACTCAACATATATTTACACATTGCTTTTTTCTTCAATATCCATCAAATCAATTTTGATGAAGCTCGATCAAACGCCATTTCAATTTCAATGAAAATCTTTTTTGTGATCTCTATTCCTTTATTTTAAGTATTATAGCACAACAATCACAGTTAAAAATATTTTTTCCTAGCAAAAACATTATCATGATTCTTAATATTTAGTGACACACCGCATATACAAAAGTAAAAAAACATGGAATTTTGAAGTTTATCACTATGAAAAGTAGAACATGAAGGGGTTAAATTCTAAAATAATCTCCTGACCATTCCTATGTAGTCAATTTAGTCCAAGAATATTACACTTCTCCAATTTTATCTCAATTGTGCCACAATTTCTACATAAGAGATCATTTTGGATCAATTTTGTATAGTCAAGAGGGTAAGAGGATGTTTAGTTGGCTGATTTTTTAGTGTAAAATAAAGTAAATGAAGGGATTTGAACTTTTTAGGTTTTTGGCCTATTGAAAAGTAAAATCAAAGTCTTGTAGTGTATTTAAAATGCTTTGAAAGTGACTTGTGGTGCATTTGGAATTACCAATTTAAAAGAATTTCAAATACACCAATCGTGTAAAATTAAAATATACCGAATCCACTAGCACCACGCCGCCACCATCAGCCTGTAGCTTGTCACCGAACCCCACCACCTCGTCACCCAAAAAATACTTTACATTACATTCATTCTACCAAACCAAAAAAAAAAAAACAAACCCATGTATTTATAAAATTTCTAACCAAACAACCAAAATAATCCAAACACATTAAATTCACTTTACATTACATTTTTTTATATTGTATTCCTTTTTCAGACAACCAAACAACCACTAAATTGTAAAAATATGAAACTTTGCAACAAAGTTAACCTCATACGAATACTCAAGGGATGAATTTAGGATTTAATTTTAAAAGGATATCATAGGTTGGCTAAAGAGAAAATGCCAGGTGAAATTTACAAGTTTACTGTAGTGGAAACATATGTACATGCATTAGCTCACTATATCAAGTTCTTTATTTTATTTCCAATGATAGGATCATCAATCCCAATTGTAATCATACATTAAATTTAGGGTTCCATGGTGCATGGAGTCAACTTGGCCCTTCATTAAGCAAGGACCAAAGTTTTGCATTATGCAACAGTCTTAGTTAAAAAGCCCAAATTTACCCGGAAGATATTGATTTCAAAAATCAAAACGACAAACCTGTTCAGGAGATAGTAAACACCCTGCTTGCTGAGTAAATTTTCTCGCTTCCGAGACACAGTCTCTAAATTACCAGCTTCCAAGCTCCATATTTCCTGCAAAGATGACAGGCAATTCGCAACGACCTGCCAGATGACAATCAACAAAACATTAACCTAGTAGAAGGGGTCACCTGTGCATCGGGGTCACTCAGCATGAGGGGCTTTAGTATGGCTGGAAAATCTGAATCGAGGCATGTAGAAGGGGAAATGTGGTAAAGTTTGAGGACCCCAATGGCAGCGACCATCCGCACATAGGGGCTGCTGTCCCTAAGCCCTGACGTCAGCGGAGCACATCACCATCTCGCTGAATGCTGCGGAGACATCTATCCCTATGGTCATGAACGATATGACCTTCTTGAAGAACTCTCGCCGAGAATCGTCCGCGCCAGGGGCGATGCTTCCGGCAAGCTGCCGGAGTTGGAGCTTCAGGTCGGTGACCTCGCTTTTCCTGGAAGGAGAGAGGGTTAGAGTTTTGGAAAATGAGAACTGAGAATGGCGGGGAAGAATGAAAACAATCGTTGTGGAGATGATGAGCGTTAGGGCATACCCTGAGGGCTGAGAGGGAGATGAAGCCTTGGCATGTTGTGCGGCGGCATTTCAGATCGTCGGAGGTGTCAGCCTGCTCTGGATGCGAACTCCCTGCTGCTACAATTATCGACTTTGAGGACCAGGTACAGACAGACAGGATTTGGCACAGGTCTGGTGAGATCTTGACTGTGGAACTGTTATTGTAGCGAATCGTTAAGGGGCATATTTATCGATGGTTTATTTTTTATTTAAAATAAATATTTATAATGAAAATATGATTTTATATCATCTGTAAAATAAAAAAATATATCTATAATATTTTATTTTTGAAATATACATTAAAAATTTCGTAATTGCAAGGCATGTATTTTTCTTTATGGAGTAAATAAAGATTTATCTTTGATCATTATCTTCAAAGATTAGTAATATTTTATATTTTATTAAATTAAATATTAACTAATAAATATATATATATAAGTTTATTTTTATATTTTTTATATTAACTATTAATTAACTATTAACCTATAATAACATACTAATTAATTATTAATAGCATTCAATTGTATTAATTAAAATTAAAGTTTAATTTAATTAAAATAACTTCAATTTAATAATATCCTCATCAATCATTTGTTAGAAATTATAAAATTAATTAAATTTTAAATTTTTTAGAAAATATTTTAAAAGAAATAATTGTAACCTAATATTATATTTTAATTAATCATTAATTAATAATTAATATAATATAACATTTTAATTAATCATTATTTATAATTTTATAAATATAGTTAAACAGAAGAAATTATTATATAAATAATTTAATTAACATAAATTAACTTATAAATCTAACTTAAATTTTCTTCTTTAATATTAATTAATAATTATTGTAATGACATCCATAATCCTTATCTTTCTCACCCTGCTGCTCCTTTCACCTTTGCCTTGGCTAGAGAAACGAGATTTAAAGTTGGTGTTTTTATTATTTGGCAGTATTTAGGTTAAATCTTGCTCAAATCCTACAATCAAACCGCTCCTATTGTTGCAGGCTTCAATGATGAAATAGTTTGTCATCGCCTACATCACTGGGGTGAGGTGAGGATGACAACATCATCTCTAGCTATTTTTTTCTCCGCCTCTGCTCCACCATTGTCTCTCGACCTCAAGAGCGAGGACCTCATCTACGCTTTATATATAATTGAAATACACTCATTTTGAGCATATTATGGGATTATTTAGTTGGATGAGTTAAGAATGTAAAGTAAATATAGGATTTTATTAATTTGAATTGTTTGGAGTGATGTGAAATAAATACATTAAATATTTATAATATATTTTAAATGTTTTGAAAGGATGAACTTTGATGTATTTAGAATTCATCTAATTTGGACAAAGTTTAAGTACATCGATCAATATAAAGTGAGGATTATTATGTATTCTCCGGACTCAACTCATTGACAATCTCAACCACCAAAGCGATCATTTGCCACGATCCGTTAGATCATTGCTCACCACCTCACCTGCCACCATCGATTGGCATTTGGCACTCATCGTCATTGCCAACCACTATCTCATCATCCACCACCATCTGCATGTACTACTTGTCAAATATATTACATTACATTTCATCACATTCACTTTACGGAATAAGAAAAATAAAACTCTCATATTTACAGATTTTTAAACATACAATTTTAAGTAATTTAAATAGGTTATATTGCCAACCACTATCATTATCCGCCGCCACAATCGCATTTCTTTTTCAAATAACCAAACAACCCTTTAGAAATCATGCAAAATATGTTGCCGATGGGATTTAGAATACAATAAAAAAGTGAAAAAGTGTGTAAGCTAAATCCAGTGCACTATATTTTTTGCTAAACAAACAGTAATAAATCATTTGTTTGGGCAGCAAACACTGAAGTGGCATTTTGAACATCATTAATCGGTTAACATAGCTCGACTTCTTGTTCCTGATTAATTTTAAGGAGCACTATATTTAATTTTTGGAAAATTTATAAATCAATCATCTAAAACATATACATTTATAATTTAATCATATTCTTTAATTTTTTTTGTATTATGAACTCATATATTGATACGTTACTCGATCAAAGCATTGAAAATTTTATAAAATGAAAATTATGGTACTTGACTTTTGTTATGAATTTTAACATTTGAATGTCAAATTTAAATTTTGAGGTTGAAGATGATTAATTTGTAAATATTCAAGAATAAGGTAATAATATATATAAAAGCCCAATTTTGGAGAAATTTATAAATCAACCACCTTAATTTTTTATCAATAAGAGCAATATGCTTGATTAAAATTTAAAAAGAAGCATTAACTTTAAAAGAAATTAGTTTTTTGTTCCAGAAAACACAACTTGAAGTAAAGTTCTCCTGCAAATGTCGAAACGTGAATTCAGTTTACGTTTTCCTCACAACTTTTCATCACAATTTTAATTGTTAATTAATGATTATATAATTTAATTTTATTTTTTTCTATTTCATATTTTATTTTTAAATTATTAATATGTTATAACTTAATTTATAATTATTAGCAAATCTTAACTTAATTTTGTTATAAACGAGGAAGCTATGAAAATTTAATTTTTAATAATTTATTTAAATTAATTATTTATTAGTTTTATAATTTTATCTTATAACAAAGAAAATAGTAAAATTTAGATTTTTTAAATTTTATAATTTAAATTATTATACAATTTATGAATTTTATTAAATTTCGTTATTTTTTGATAAATTAATCTGAAATTTGTCAACATCATTATAATTTAAGTTTTGTTATTTATTCTTTAATAATTTTATAAAATTTTTAAACTTATATAATGCTCTTTCAATACTAAAGATATAACTTTTATCAAATAAGTAAATTAACAAATAAATATACATTTAAAATATTATTTAATATATAAAAAATAATTGAATACATACTCATTCCACATGTGGGATAGCACTTTGTTGAGGTCACAATTGTCATTGTCATAGTTGATGTTTCCAAGCTTATTCCTTTCGCTCATCATGTAGTGTTGCGACAAATGAATATCGTGATTGTATCCAAAACTATCATATTAGAATAGGGTTACCCTCTCTTGCCTTGGTTCGAACCCCCCTGTTATTCCTCAGGCGTACTCCGGGATATCAAGGGACCCTGCACTGGGTGATGAATGTGAGCCTTCGAGATTATCTACACATCCCCACCCACAAGATGGGTGGGTATTGGGTGACCCTTAAAAAAAAAAAAAAAGAGTTGACAACATATGCAATGGCAATTCCCAAAAAAGGAATATGTTTGTCTGCATATATTGTATATTTAGATATTAAAAAAAATATTTTACTATGGACCAAATGATGATATTTAATATGTTGATGGTGCTGCATATATTAAATATCCCTCTTATAACAAGTATTATAAAGCATCATTATTGATCTTTTTTTTAAAATGAGATAAATAATCTAAATAAAATTTTAATCTATCTCTTAAGCCTATTATTAGGTTTAGAGAGTTAATAATATTAAAGTTGAATAAAGTTAAAAAATTGCCTAAAATTGTTAAATTACCATCAAAATTAAATTTTAAAAACTAATAACATATATATAACTTTCTCTTAAGCTCAATGCCACTAAATTATTTTAAAATCATTGAGGTTTTATGAATTCAAACTATTTTGACCATATCTGAAATTATTAGATCAATTAGAAGTTTTTATTACTAATTAACTAGGGTCAATTAGTCAAATTTTTACTTGATAGCTCATAAAATCTTTAATTTTCAAATTTAGTTATTAATGAACTCAATTGTTAAGAGTATTAATATTCATACTTGAAATGAATATGAGCACTTAAACTCTTGAGTCATGTTGCTTTTCAAGTCAACTTGAATCTAATAGTCTTATTGACTTAATATGATCGATTAGTCCCATTTAAAATAAAAATAACTATTCAAATAAATTCAAATGTTAATAAAGCTTGGTTAACTTATTTTCTATGGGTTGAGACTAATTTCTCAAACTAGAAGTCAAATATCGTTGAGCTTAATATATGTATATTAGGTTAAATCTACATTAATTAAGTTAAACCTTGGCTACCCTTTTCTTATGTATTCAAATGAATTTCCCCAAACCAACTTTATCTACATCCTATAAATAAAATATTAATTGATATATTTATAATATTAATTATCATTATTAAAAAATTTTTAAATTAATTATTTTATTTCTAATAGAATATTATAAAATATTTTTAAGTTTATTATTTAAAATTAATATTTTTCTATATTATAAATTTATTTACTATTAGTTTGAATTAGTTAATAACAATTATTTAAATAAATTTGGCTATTTACAAGTGATAAATATATGCTAATTTAGGAAGCTAAAGTTCAGATTTGATTATGTTAAATATGTTTACTTTTATCAATTACAAAATAGATTAGTTAAAAATAGATGAAAATTGTAAGTTCTCTGAAACGCTCAACTATTTAGCGTTCTTGAAAAAATATTTTGGCTTTTGAAACAATCTTTTGATCCTTTCAAATAAAATTTCTTGCTTTCTCAATTAAATCATCCTTGTCATATTTCATAAACTCTCGATGCAACTGATTGGCTATCAGAATGGCACTCTATTTGTTCCAACATGAATTTATTTTATTTTCTTATTATGAATGCTCAAATACGCCAAAAAATAAATATCTTTAAATTTGCATATTTTCAGTAATTTACTTAATCAAACATTAAGAATAAAATTGAATTGAGTAGAAGTGCTTTAAGTCATGTATTGCTTGGAATTATTATTTGTTTTTTACTATTATTATATATTTATCATTTCTTTCAATTCAATAAAGCTTCAGAATTAAATCTTTATGATCATCTTGTAATTATTTCTTTTATGTTTCTCTTGTTTTTTTTTGATTTAAATGCCAATAAATAGGCATTTTGCAAGGGCGGATAATATTTTTTAGAGAATTTGTATTCTATGCATTAAAATAGAGTTTCTATGTTTTCTTAGCAAGAAGACATTTTTTTTTCTCCATGTTAAGCTAGGGCTAAAATAAATGAAAACATGTGCTTGTTGAGTTCAAATTTATACCTTATCAAGCTTGAACTTTTAAGATGATGCTTTTATTTTTTTGTGAAAGAACATAAGATAAACAGAATTATTTATTTTCTCTTATTTCACCATTTGATGTGTTTGTCTTTGTTCTTAATAAAATAGTGCTTAATGACAAACAATATATATATTTTTCTATTATTTCACTTTAATGAAAATGTTGATATAAATGCCTTTTTTTGTGCATGAAAATGTGAAGGTATGCAGATATCTTTTCTATTATTTTGATTTTTTTTTAATTATTCATTTTCTCATTTTCAGATCAATATCATTGTAATCATTACTCAGATTTTCTGCAGAAATGCAGCAAATAATAGAGAAAACGAGCAAGGATTGGAACAGATAAAGAAAGAAATGCATAATAATTTTGCAAAATAAATATGTTCATTGTAAGTTAAAATACTTGTGTAACAACTATATATTTACAATCATTTTACAAAATAATATTTCAAAAATTTAGTCTCTCTTAATTGCTGACTTCTATAAAATATGATAATTTCTAATTAAAAGGTAATATCATATGCAAATGTAATTTTATTATATCTATAAGAATATTTAAAAAATGCTCTTGAATTGTATTTAAATTTTAATTAAGGGAATTTTTTCTGATAAAATATGTCCTTAATATAAATCAAACAAAATATTATTCATTTACCAACAATTTGATAAAATGACCTTTTTTTTGTTCAAACTTAGTTTGAGTATGACTCAATTTGATCATTTAATGATTATTGAGCTTTTTTTATACAAGTAGCTCATTATACTTGTTTTGCCTCAAGATAGTTTAATTTGGGCATGGTGAGCCCATCAAGAAGTTCTATTATTTAGCTTTGATAGCTATTCAAACAAACCATATCAAGCTTATAAATGGGTCTCATTATCAACCCAATGAGCAACTTGTTAATTGAAATATCAATTTGCGAGCACTTTATCAAGCTTTAAAATATAAGTTTTTAATTTATTTTAAGAATTATTAAATAATAATTTAATTCATTAAATATTATCATATTGAGATTAATCAAGCTTTAAATTGAGTCTTAATTAAACTTTGAATTATGCTTTAATAAAGCTTAAATCAACCTCATTTTAATTAGCTTGCTCAGAAGCTTTAAATCATGATATTGTTCCTGAACATAAATGAATTAAGTAACAAGTTGTTGAAGCTCATTATTGAAATAACTTAGTATTTAAAAAGATGTTTGAATTTGTTTGTTTGTTTAATCAAATGAACATGAATATTGTTGCGTGCTAGAAAATCAGTTTAGAGTAAAAGTTTACGCCTTAGCCTTGTTGAAATCCACACACATAATTATTTAAAATGAACAAGAAAACTCAAATTTTAACGTAATCGAAAATAGGGAAAAATCATGCTAGCCCAATAAAGCTTCAACTATATATTTATTTTGAATAAGTTTTCTAACGTTTACATAATTGTTATGAAATAAATTCAAAATCAGAATATACATAAATATATTATAACTGATTTTAGATAGTTTGGCGCTCAGAAAGAATTCAATCAATTCTTGTGAACACTGTCATGGCCAATAGGCAACACTCGTAACAAAGCCTCCTAACTCGTTCTTAACCAATCCAGAACCAAGGACGCAAAAGCTTCACTCCCCTTGATATTTGATAGTTGAAGGCGTGATGGAATCTCTTGAAGATCGTGTCCACCGAATGGAAGAGTCTCAAATGAGAATCCGACTTTTGCAAAACACAATATATTATCGCAAACACATCTCCCCAGATCGATCGTTAGCCGTGGGTCAAAATGCTAATCACTTGACAAAGTTCCCAGCGTAAAGGCGTGATGCGATCTCTCCTTGATCGTTCTACTCATCCATCATGCGTCCTTGCTAATCCACCAATTATTGCTGGTAGCTTGACACATTTTCATCCTGTTGATCCCACTCGTCATGTTATACGTGAAGAATTATAACGCTTAATGAAGACAAATTTCACCTTCAAGGCAGAAATCATCTTCCCCCTCACCGCGGCTATGAGGAATCCTCACCTTTAGGCGGTATTCTTCAACATCTATTCCTTGGGTTTCAAGCTTCCGAACATTAATTCTATGATGGCAGACCCACATGAACATCGACCATTATAGGACTATCATGCATATCCACAGCTCGACCTGCTTGTTTTTTTGCGGGTCTTTCCGTTACCCTCAAAGGAAAGCTGCACTTGGTTCTACTCCCTTCAAGGATTCATCCATGCCTTTGATGAACTCGCCAAGATTTTTTATGGAGCTTCATTGCAAATGAGGATCATTAAAGATTCCTCCCATCTCTCCGCATTTGTCGAATGAGGTTAATCACTTAAGGAATATTTCCATTCTCCTTAGAAGCTTCAAATACACTAGACCCAACTATTAAGAGGAGTTTTCCTTGAGGACTCAGTCAGGGCAAATATTCATCCACGCCAACTCTAGAGGAGCTATCACTTCTGCATGCCTCTCCTCAATGGACCCCTATGTTGATGGAGCTTGAAATACCGTGCGGGAATCTTACTTATTTCCCCAGTGAATACCTTAGAGTATAGACTTGACTAAAATTTTGTGCAACTAATAATATGGTCTGAGGCTCTCTCATAGGGTTGAGACTGCCATTGATTGTGAAGCTCAAGACTTAGTAATCCACGACTCGATATCGCCTCCCAAGTTGAGGGAAACTTTAATACTCATAATCCTCACTAGCATATCTCCATTTGGTAAAGTCTCCCATTTCAAGACACATCAAATCATTCACATCTAGAGAAGAATACTGGCTCTCGCTAAGCTTGCTATATCATCGGAGATCTATTTAAGAGAAAGCATGTTGAAGAAATATATTTTCCTAGCATCCAGTCATGGGTAATACAAGCAATTAATGAGATAAAGGAGCATTCGTGGGTAGATCTCATCCTGTCTTTTCTACAAGAAGGAACCCTTCCTGAAGACCCAACTTCTGCAACTCGTCTCCGAAGACAAGCTTCAAACTTTACTATTATCGGAGGTGAACTATACAAACGAGCTTTCTCTGGACCGTACCTCAAATGCCTCTCACCTTGGAGGTGATTATGCGAGAAGTTCACTCAGGGATATCACCTAGGAGGAAGGGCGCTAGCCCTTAAAATTATAAGGCAAGGGTTCTATTGGCCTACGATGAAACAAGAGCCTTGAGTTCACAAAATGTGCAAGTTGTCGGGTTGCACTCTAACCTCTCTCACATGCCACATACTGAGCTCTCACCCCTTCAAATCCGTGGCCTTTTGCTTAGTGGGGAATTGATATCATGGGACCTTTTCCGATAGCGTCAACGAAAGTTTATCATTTTAGCCGTCGACTACTTCACTAAATGGGTGGAAGCCGAACCACTCGCTAAAATCACGGAGGCAAATGCTAAACAATTTGTTTGAAAAAATATAGTATGTCGATTCGGTCTTCCTGCAAAGATCATCACTGACAATGGAACCCAATTTACTGGAAAAATCTTTACGTCATTTTGCAAAGATCTTCACATTCACGCCGGTATAGCACATCCTCAAACTAATGAATGACTGAAGCTACCAACAAAACTATACTCAAAAGACTAAAAACACATCTTGAGAAGGCTGGGGGGCAATGGGTTGATGAGCTTTCTAATGTTCTTTGGGCTTACCTCACTACAGGCATTGGTGAGACACCATATAACTTGTGTTTTACATAAGCTATTATACCGTAGATATCGGGGTTCCAAGTCCAAGAGTTCAATTATTCGATCATGATGCTAATGAAGAAAAACTCTGACTGGACCTACTCCCCGAAACTCGTGACATGGCCCTACTCCGGACAGCTTCCTATTACCAAAGGGTAGCTCGTCACTTCAACAAAAGAGTAAAACCCCATCCCATATCTGTCGGTGACTTGGTCTTGCAGTCTGCTCTGAGCAAAGGCCCTCAATAGACTCTCACCTCTTTGGGATGACCCATATGTGGTTATAGTATGGTAAAGCCGAGAACATTCAAGCTCAAGGATCTAGAGGAAAAACTTTACCTCGAACTTGGAACAGAGAATCTCAGAAAATATTATCGGTAATTCCCTCGCATAATTATTGCTCGTTTATCATTTCCTCTTCGTGTAGCCGACCCCACTTAGTGGGATAAAGACTTGTGGTTGTTGTTGTCATTTCCTCTTGAAACTCATATCTGTGTTAAAATCGTCTTGAGATTGTATCACCGAACTTATCAGAGTAATGAGTTTATAGCTTTTTCTTACAAGCTTATTTCTTCTTCATTTAATCCTCCCACTTGAGTAATATATACTCCGTTGTATCTCAATGGGCATAATCAATCCCAAGGGGACTTGATCGGACCTCTTCCATACAGGTAAGAAGTCAAGTAACACTTTGGCTGATACCTAGGATAGGTCAAAAAGTCCTTGGTGGACATCCCACGACCTCTTCCATACAGGTTAACGTCATCAAGTAACACTTTGGTTGATACCTAGGATAGGTCAAAAGGTCCTTGGTGGACATCCCGACCTCTTCCATACAGGTTAACATCATCAAGTAACACTTTGACAAACAACCTTGAATAGGTCAAAAATTCTCAATGGATTCAATTCAACCTCATCCTGCAGTTAGCGTCGTAATATTAGACCAATTACCCGGATAGGTAAAACTAAACAAGAGCGTGTTATTTAAAAAAAAATTTCATTGACAAAGATTAACGTGATGATATAAGAAAGAATCAAGATTCTGATACATACTAATAACAATACATAGATAAAAAAAAGGCATCCATAACTGATACTACATGATATCAACGTCCTCCCCACCACTAGGAGATGCTCCCTTGAGCTCACTCTTGACTCCTTCATCTCCTGAATCTGACGAAGAATCTTCAGATACTTGGCTGGGAGATAGATCCTCAATACTAGCTCCGGTCTTGCGATGTACCAAGCGGGTTCCTTTTAGGAATCCTCAGATGAAGCCCTCCTCTAAACATTGGTGCTCCGAGTCCTTCACTTCAACATCAAGAATATGATTACGAGCTTCCTGGATATGGTCTTCGATAATGTCGCATAGGAGTTCTTAAAGTCTTCCACTACCTTCAAAGAAATTTCATTTGCTTCTAACATTATAAGCTCCTTCTCGAAAAGATCTTATAATGCCTTCTTCTCTCAGTTCAAGAGCTTTCTTCTTGCAAGTGTCTTGAGTCTTTTCTCTTTCGGCAGTCTCGCCTCACCTCAATCAGCTCATGCGGGCGCTCCACCTCCAAGGCTGGAGAGAAGAGAAGTCGACATGTTCACTAGCTCAGTTCTACACCTGGTTAATTGATCCTCCAGAGTCTCCACTTCTTTGGACTTAACACTCATCTTTTCCTTACTCACCTTGTAGATACTTCACCTTACAAATTCAGTATTCCACTCGTCTAGAGCGACACCCAAATGAGCCATCAACCCTAATGTTTGAGTTACCTATATATATATATATATAAAAAGAAAAAAACCATCACAAATATTACACAAAGAAGGAGGAAAAGAAGAAAAGGAGGAGGAAGAAAAGACATTAATTCATCCTCGTTGACATCCATGCATACATGTTTTAACACCTCTTCAAGAATTTGCGGCCGAAATGAATTCCCCATTATGAGTTAAAACAACTAAACTCTTAGAGGCCAATAACATCTTCTAAAATATCGGCGTTACTCACCAAGCGATGATGGTGGGGCGGTCTTAGTGGATTCGCGGCTATTTTAATTTTACATTGATTGGTGTATTTGGAATTGAATTCCAAATGTACCACAAGTCACTCTTTCAAAGTATTTTAAACACACTACAAGACTTTGAATTTTTACTTTTCAACAGGCCAAAAACCTAAAATATATTTGTGAGGCTACGTATTATAATTCAGCTTGAGAGACATATTTATTATAAAATTATCGTACAATCTCCCATCTCTTTCTTTCTGTCTGAATCTATTGCACGTCTTCCATGTTGAATGTTGCATTGCTATTGTGGAATATTTTCTCAGAACAAGGAAATCCAAAACTTTTTAACTCACCTTTCAATTCATGATTTGCAAATATTGCATTGATATTGTGGTATATAAAAAAATACATCTTTCTATCATCTTACCATTAATAATTTGAGAGTAATTTTGAATTTAATAAAATACATTTTTTTATATTTTAACCAACAAAATAATATTTTGGTTTGAATATGCACAATGTATAAAAATAATTAATTTAATAAATTGATAAATTTATTTTAAAAGAAAAGAAAGAAAAAATGATGAATTTAAGAAAATTTGAAATATAAGTTGTTCAAAATAATTTGTAAGTAGTAGAAAGAGGAAAAATTTTGCATTAATTAGTTTGAAGTCGGAATAAAAGTTAAAAGATTAAAGTAGGATTTTCAAAAAAAAAAATTGTTATTCTCGAACAGTTCATTAAGTACCTTCTATTCGAATCTTCAATTCAAATAAGAGCCAAACATGAATATATATATATATATATATATATATATATATATATATATATATATATATATATATATATATATATATATATATATATATATATATATATATATGTATATTATTTGTGTGTGTGTGTGTGTGTGTGCTAGTATTAAAAAGTGATTTGTGTTTACTTCTATTTTTTACTTAAATAGAACTCAAATCTCTATTATTATATTAAAGTTTATATCATCATTATTTTTTAAAATCAAATGCACATTTTTATGCATATAAAAAGAGTCATTTTTCTAACTATTAAACTTTATGAGTTAGGATATAAATGCATAAGAATTGTGGGCTATGTATGCAAAATTCTCTATGGTTTGACATATACTTCTTATAAATTTACTTATCTATCATCTAAACTTTTTTTATTTTCACTTAAATAGTATTCAAATTTCTATTATTACATAAAAATAACATCATCATTACTTTTTTAAAGTTAAATACACATTTTATGCATAGAAAATGAATAGTTCTTGTAAATCTCAAATTTTATGAGTTAGATATGTAAATGAATTTGTATTATGTATGCAAAATTCTCTATTTTGGCTATAAATGGTTGCCAGTGTTCAACCAATAACTAATTTTCCAAAGGTGTTTCTATCAATTTAAATTCCTGAGTCCATATTTTTAAGTTCTTTTATATTCTTATCTAACTTAATCTCAAATTTTTAAGGAAATCCAAAAAATTATTAATGTTGCATTGCTATTGTGGTATATAAAAAAAATGTATTTTGAACAAACTTTTTTTTGAAAATAACCATTGATTGATTTATTAATGGTAAGATGATAGAAAGATTATTTGTAGAAAATAAAAGGGGAATGAAAAATTATTGTGTGAAAGACAAAGGAAGAGGAACTTGTATTGAAACTTAACTCTTTTTTCTTACATCAAAATGACAAGATCAAAGGCCTATTTATACTTTATGAAGACCATTCTAGAAACCTTTCATACACTAACATAATCTAGAGATTTCTGCAAAATTATTTAATAGAGATTTCTAAATTCAAATAGATCACGAATACAAAAGACACTCAAAGAAATACATTCTTATATTTTTCTCTAGAGATTTCTAACATTGGATATGCTAGACTTCTTAATAATATTTTTGGATTAATTTATTAAACATAAGAAACTCTTCTTACATTATTCCTATAAATAGACCAATAATGTTGGGTAGGATTGAAAAATGTGTAAAGATTAGAAAAAGAGAATGAGAAACTTTCTATGGAGGACAAAGCAAAAGAAACTTGTATTAAAAATTTTATCTTTTTTTCTTCAAAATGAGAAGGATTAAGTCATATTTATATTTGTACAAAAATCATTCTATAGACCTTTCATACGCTAGCATGATCTAGGAATTCTAAAATTATTATTAAATAGTATTTTCTAGTTTATAGTATATGTTGAATACAAAAATACTTTTAAATAAATACATCCTTATATTTTTTTCAAGAGATTCCTAATATAGATTATTCTAGATTAATTAATAAATTTTGATTTAATTTCTAAACACACCTTAAACCAAAACTATTACTTACTATTTTAAGGAGTGTCTTCAATTAATGAATCATTGCATAACTAATGGCTTTGTGAGAATATTTATTACTTGATCTTTAGTTTTTACATACTCCACTTGAACTTCTTGATCTTTGATTTGATCTCTGTTGACCTTATTTTTAGAGTGAGCTCTCAACCCTTCCATCTTAGACATAGGATTTCTCTTAGATTAAGAGTTATTTAGTCTTAAGACATATCTAGTGATTAAGTGGACACTCAACCTAGCCCTAGAGACTTAGAAGAGTTTGTCATAGGAATAGGTCATGTCTTAGAATTTGCTATTAAAAATTCCACGGATTTCATTTTCGAGCGAGCAGGCCGGCTCGTTTGCATTCGAGCGGTTGGTTTGGATTTGAACCTCGGTTAATTCGAGCGGCTGGTTTCACGGTCGAGCTTGAGCTTCGATTGATCCGACTCGGCTCGAACTCAAACTTTCGAGCCACTGAGCTTCGAGCCGAATTACCCATTTTGGTGATTTCGAGACAATGGCTCGCTCAAATCGACCACAACCAAGATAACGCTAATGTATAATTAAATTCATATGTGAGATCACATTCAAAAATTCCCAACAAGATATGCTTGATTTTAGTCTATTTTGATTGGTCATTTGAAGAATTTCAGGTCAAACAAATGTTTCTCGACTAGTTTAATATTTCAAACTCTTATAAAACCCTAGGAATAATTACTTCTTGAGTACTATAATTATTAAAGTTTAATAATACCAATTTTTCGAAATCAAACTTTGAAGGAATGTACACAAAGCATCAGCAGTACCAAGAACATAAATAAACTTATGTATAAATTTTAAATGATTGATGGATTCCATAATCTTAAGGAATATATGAATTTACAAGCACCAAACATTGGTCGAATAGTTGAAACTATGAACCCCATAAGCAATCTGAATATTCTAATTCTATGTTTAGGCAACGGATATTTTTCTTCAAAGTTCAAACAAGAAATGAACAAACGGAAAAGAAAAATGCCAGTTTAATTCACACCAAAAGAAATAAGAGTCCTCAGTATTAGACAAAACTATATGTAAGACCCTGCCCTTTCTAAAATTTGGAGAAAGAAACATAATCATAATATACTTAACATATCATTCCTCCTAATCTTTTCTTCTTCATCATTTACATTTTCTTGATTAAATGGCAGAGGGGATGAATAAAACTATGAACCATTGTATATATCTTAGATTAGTCAACAAGGTCCAGCCTCTATTGCCTAGATGTTCTATCATCCTTTTTTTTTTATATTTTTTTTTATTTTTTATCTATGAGCTTTTGGATGTAGGCATTTATGATCTTATTATATTATATGATAATGTCATATTTAATATGTTATGTGGACTAACAACATATTATTTATCTATTTTCACTCTACCTTTTACTTGTGTCAATATATCAATTTCAGATATGTGGGTGGAACTGTCTTCTCCAAAAGATTGATTCAATGCCACCTCCTTTAATTGTATGTATTACTCTGTTAAGAGTTACTGTATAAAGTTCTGATTTGAATTTTCCAAGTTGCTGTGCAATTGTTATATTCAATTGAGTCACGCAATCAGAACTCAATCAAAGAAATGATGAAAAATATAATTAAGATATATTAAATTTATATATTTTTTATTTTTAATTAAAAATAAAAAATTAAAATAAACATAACTAAGATCAACTTATAAATTAAGAAAAATTATGATTAAGTATTTTAAATTATGTGTGATTTTATTTTTATGCATCAAAATCATTAATTATTAATTTTATTTTAAAATATATTATAATATCCTTCTCAAAATATGTTATCAATGAACTCACAAGAAAATCATAATAATCTTATCTTGACAATATTTATTATTAAAAATTTACATTCAATTATTGCAGTAAAATAGGTAGCATAATGATCAATCTAATTGTTTAATTAATTAATAAAAGGATATATGATCTATTTTTATCTTAGCTAATATTTGACATAAATTAAAAGTTGCCAAGAACTTTTAAAAAAATATTGCTTTTAATGAGCTTCAATTTTAAAATGCTCTAATTAAAAATTTAAGTGTAGTATTTTCATATGTCAAGTATGCAAGATAAAACTTAGTTACAAATTAACAAAATCATCAATTTTAATGATAGGCATCCATCATGGAATTTAATACTAAACTCAAAATCAATAATTCAATAATTTATTTTTTAAATCTATTATTAATATCTTGTAGTATATATAAAGTGTACATAAAAATATTAACTTTATAATAATACTTTATTGTAATAACATTCTTTCTATGATGAAAATATTTTTGACCTCTAGAGTAAGAAGCACTTATATCTAGAATATCAATTGCTCATTTTTCATAACATAATTTCAGCCTCTTAAATAAAGGATTCAATCTTGTTATTTTTTAATTTTGAAGAAGCTGTTTGAAATTAATTGTTGGCCTCCATATTGGTGCCAAAAAGTCAAAGTCAAGCTCACAAGCCTAATTCGACACACTTTGGAAGCGACAGTGCGTAAATCGGGGCTCAAAATGCAGTGGACGTCACCGAAAATGGACGAAACGACCTCCGATCGAGCAGTTCGCGTAGTGTTCGGAGAATGTCAAAATCGTCGAATATAAATATTTCAAAAATCTAACGATCAATTGATTAAGCACTCGAGCTATCAATGTGTCAACATATGCTCGAGTCGAAGGCGCCAAGTCAAACAATCCCGTTTGTGAAATTGATTGTGCGTTAGCTTCAAAACGTCGAAATCTATTAAATGAGACTGTCCGTGCTCAATTCGGACGAGTCTATGCAAATATCAAATAATCAGAAGTAGTAGTGCACAAATCGAGGCTGAAATACACTAGACGTCGCCAAAATTAATCCAAATAACCTCCGATCGACGAACAGACTTTACCATCACGTTCAGAACGTCGAAATTGTTCAGGATATAAATATTACACTACTTGATGAGCAACCAATCAAACGCTCGAGTTATCAATGTGTCTGCACATATATCGAGGTCAGGAGGAACCAGAGAGGATCAAACTACCTCCATTCGTAAAATTGATCTTGTCATTTGCTTCGAAACGCTGAAATCTATCAAATAAGATTGTCAATTGGACGATGCATTGAAAATTGCGCGATACGCATTTCGAGATGGGAGATCTTGCAGATATAGAATGGTGAATGAGAAAGTGTTGAAAATTTCCAAATATAAATTTAATAAAGGAAAACCAACAAAACTATAGAAAGAAAGAAAATGTAACCACATTACTCTATATCATGCATATTTAAAATGGTAAGGTTAGTAAATTAATTTAGGGGGTGGAAGATCAAGTATACATGTTTGATATCATCATGATCATCAGCTTTATCCCAACTATTAATGTCGGTATGATGAATCTTCATTTTTCATTCATTTATGTTAAGAGTAAATATGTAATATAAGTATTCAACAAATATTCACAAATTATTTTGAACAATTTCTATCAATGTAATCTTAGGTTTATCATTTTTCTTCACAATCCTTTGATAATAGTTTTGACAACTCATCTAATAAACGTATTTTCTAACCTCTATTGGACATGAACAAACTAAGCTTATTTCCATTAAACTTATATTCAATGTATACCAATCTAACATGTCTTCTAAAAAAATCATTCCTTAATTTATTCTTCCTTAGTTTGCCACATATCCATATTAGTATTCTTACTTTAATCACAATCAATATATACATCAATGATTTTCAACCCTAACATTCAGATCCATGCAAAATTATTGGCCTAATTGGACTTCTATAAAATTTATATGTAAGATTTTATGATATCCTCTTATCACACAAAAGTCCTAAGGTATAACAATCAAGTCTTAATTCTAAAAATTATACCATCATCTATATATCCATTCTTATGTATAATAGATGAAAGATACTTAAACTTATCACACTTAAATATCACTTTAATTTATAATATTATTGAATAAAAATTAATATATCACCATATTAAAATTGCATAACATATGCTATTCACTAATTCTAAAGCCTTCATCTTCTAAAATTTTCCTCCAGTATTCTAATTTCACTTATTTCAATGATGCCTCAATAATTAAAAACTATATTAAAATAAAAACTATACACCAAAGCACCTTGCTTTGAAATATCCTTTGTAAGCATCTTCATAACCAATATAATATACATATATATATATATATATATATATATATATATATATATATATATATATATATATATATATATATATATATATATATATAAAGACTAGATCATTGATGTAAATCTACAATAATTAAAAAACTCTTAAGTCACTCCACAATTACTTTTTATGATAATCAATACTTCATCATACATATTTTTAATAGCACTAACATATCATTAACAAACTATCTTACCATAAAATACATCAAATTAATTCTTTGATACTCAATCATAAGATTTCTTAAGATTAATAAAAATTATATAAAGATCCTTTGTTATATATTTCTTCATCAATGGTCTTAGCAAAAAAAAACCTATATAATAAATCCTTCAAGCATTAAATAAATCAATTCTTCAAAATTGGTATAATTTCTCTAAGCCTATAGTCAACTATGCTCCATAACTTCATTGTTTGGCTCATAAGTTTCATTCCTATATAACAAAACATTTATAATTAAAAATTATATAAAAATGCATCTTCTAGAATCATTTGGCTTCTTATTAAAATCTTTAAAATTCTACCAAAAATATTGTTAACAAAATCACTAAAATATCCTATTAAAAATGAAGACATCGAAGAAAGAAAAAAATTACTTTGAGAAATTACTCAATGAGAGCTTTAAAGAAAAAATTATTTTGAAAGAGCTTGATAAATTATACAATGAATGGTATTAAAGATTGATCTAAAAAAAATGAAATGGAGTTGGCTTTAAAAAAGATGCATAAAGATGGCATAAGAAATCTATTAAGATTTGGGATATTGAAGTGAATTGGTTAAATATTTTAGTAAAATTTTGAAGAGCAAAATAATCAAATGATAGTAAGAGAAATTTTTTGTGCCAATATTTTAGAATAAGAGTGATAGTCAAGATCATGCTAATAATAGAAGATTAAAAGTTAAAGAGTCATACAATAAAATTATAGGAGAGAATAGTTGAATATAGGTTTAAAAATTTGCATCAAACTCAAAGACCAATTTGTATTCATGCTACTAAAATTTACTATGAAAATAACTTTTGTGTTAATAGAGAATATATTAAAAAAAAGATCATCATATGCTATTTATTGATCTTAAAAAGTCATATGATCGAGTAGCATGATAATTTAGCATCCTTTGAGGTAAAATAATGTGTGTCAAAGATATGATAATATTGTTAAAGAAATGTATGATAGACAACTAGTATTATAATGATAATAAGTTTACTTCAAGGAATAGCATTGAGTCCATATCTTTTTGTATTGGATATGACAATGCTTCCAAAATATATTTGAAGAGATATGCCTTAATATATCCTTCTTGAAAATAATATAATTTATTTTTTTAAGGCAACCATTGCAATAAATAAAAAATTGAATGTTAACAAAAATGTTTAAAGAAAAGGTATTACAATTAATAAAACAAATGTTGAACATATGATATATAATTTTAGTGGTATGAAGTTAATAGTTATTATTCAATGTTATTAGAATATAAGGTGATACCTATGTGTGATAGTCAAAGTATTTTGAATATATTACACAATAAAATAGAGACATTGATGAGGATATAACTATTGATGTTGAGGTTGTATGGTTAAACAATGAGAAGTTGCTCCAGACTTTTATCTAATAAAGAGATATAATGGAGAGTTAAAAATAAATTTTATAAGACTGCAATTGGGCTAGAGATGTATAAATTCAAATACTGAATTGTGTCAAAAGTCACTAATATCTAAGTTTAAGTGTGACAAAAATAAGAATGTTAAAATGAATATCTTACAAAACATAACAAGAATTGTTTGAGTGATATCTATCAAACATAAAGTGATAAAGAATAGATTTTAGGTGGTTTGGAAAAAATATAACAATCAGTAAAAAATGAACTAGTTGGACAAATTGATAAAATTAATATCAATGGATTAAAGAAGAAAAGTGGTAAAAGTTAGGTTAGATGGATAAAAATTGTTCAGAACGATTTACAAAAAATATATAATATCCCAATAACACTCAATAGAAATAAATAAAAAATAAGAATTTAAAACTTTGACCCCAAATAGTTAGGATAAGGCTAATGAGTGGCTGAAAATTATTTAATCACTCTACAACTACTTATAATATTACTCATTTTTTATCATATATATTTTTAAATTACTCAACATATATTTACACATTGCTTTTTTCTTCAATATCCATCAAATCAATTTTGATGAAGCTCGATCAAACGCCATTTCAATTTCAATGAAAATCTTTTTTGTGATCTCTATTCCTTTATTTTAAGTATTATAGCACAACAATCACAGTTAAAAATATTTTTTCCTAGCAAAAACATTATCATGATTCTTAATATTTAGTGACACACCGCATATACAAAAGTAAAAAACATGGAATTTTGAAGTTTATCACTATGAAAAGTAGAACATGAAGGGGTTAAATTCTAAAATAATCTCGACCATTCCTATGTAGTCAATTTAGTCCAAGAATATTACACTTCTCCAATTTTATCTCAATTGTGCCACAATTTCTACATAAGAGATCATTTTGGATCAATTTTGTATAGTCAAGAGGGTAAGAGGATGTTTAGTTGGCTGATTTTTTAGTGTAAAATAAAGTAAATGAAGGGATTTGAACTTTTTTAGGTTTTGGCCTATTGAAAAGTAAAAATCCAAAGTCTTGTAGTGTATTTAAAATGCTTTGAAAGAGTGACTTGTGGTGCATTTGGAATTCAATTTAAAAGAATTTCAAATACACCAATCAGTAAAATTAAAATAGCCAGAATCCACTAGCACCAGCCACCATCGCCCTGGTGGTCACTCACAAACCACACTCGTCACCCCAAAAAAAACTTTACATTACATTCATTCTACCAAACCAAAAAAAAAAAAAACAAACCCATGTATTTATAAAATTTCTAACCAAACAACCGAAAATAATCCAAACACATTAAATTCACTTTACATTACATTCTTTTTATATTGTATTCCTTTTTCAGACAACCAAACAACCACTAAATTATAAAAATATGAAACTTTGCAACAAAGTTAACCTCATACGAATACTCAAGGGATGAATTTAGGATTTAATTTTAAAAGGATATCATAGGTTGGCTAAAGAGAAAATGCCAGGTGAAATTTACAAGTTTACTGTAGTGGAAACATATGTACATGCATTAGCTCACTATATCAAGTTCTTTATTTTATTTCCAATGATAGGATCATCAATCCCAATTCTAATCATACATTAAATTTAGGGTTCCATGGTGCATGGAGTCAACTTCATTCATTAAGGACCAAAGTTTTGCATTATATGATCTTAGTTAAAAGCCCAAATTTACCGGAAGATATTGATTTCAAAATCAAAACTACAAACAGGAGATAGTAAACAACACGCTGGCGAGTAAATTTTCTCGCTTCAGACGTCTCTAAATTACCACTTCCAAGCTCTATATTTCTGCAAAGATGACAATTCACGACACGGATGACAATCAACAAAACATTAACCTAGTAGAAGGGGTCACTGCATCGGGTCACTCGCATGAGGGGCTTTAGTATGGCTGGAAAATCAGATCGAGGCATGTAGAAGGGGAAATGTGGTAAAGTTTGAGGACCCCAATGGCGGCGACCATCCGCATAGAATTTGTCCCTAAGCCGAAGTCGTGAGCACATCACCATCTCGGGAATCTGGAGACATCTATCCCATGGTCATGAACGATATGACCTTCTTGAAGAACTCGCCGAGAATCGTCCAGCGCCGAGCGTGCTTAAGCTGCCGAGTTGGAGCTTCAGTTGTGACCTCGCTTTTCCGGAAGGAGAGGGTTAGAGTTTTGGAAAATGAACCGAGAATGGCGGGGAAGAATGAAAACAATCGTTGTGGAGATGATGAGCGTTAGGGCATACCCCGAGGGGTGAGGGAGATGAAGCCTTGGCATGTTGTGCGGCGGCATTTTGGTCGTCGGTGTATTTACTCGGATCACGAACTCCTATTTGCTACAATTATCGACTTTGAGGACCAGTGCAGACAGGCGATTTGGCACAGTCGGTGAGATCCTTGGCGTGGAACTGTTATTAGCGAATCGTTAAGCATATTTATCGATGGTTTATTTTTTTATTTAAAATAAATATTTATAATGAAAATATGATTTTATATCATTTATAATCTGTAAAATAAAAAAAATATATCTATAATATTTTATTTTTTGAAATATACATTAAAAATTTCGTAATTGCAAGGCATGTATTTTCTTTATGGAGTAAATAAAGATTTATCTTTGATCATTATCTTCAAAGATTAGTAATATTTTATATTTTATTAAATTAAATATTAACTAATAAATTATATATATATATAAGTTTATTTTTATATTTTTTTATATTAACTATTAATTAACTATTAACCTATAATAACATACTAATTAATTATTAATAGCATTCAATTGTATTAATTAAAATTAAATTTAATTTAATTAAAAATAACTTCAATTTAATAATATCCTCATCAATCATTTGTTAGAAATTATAAAATTAATTAAATTTTAATTTTTTTAGAAAAATATTTTAAAAAAGAAATAATTGTAACCTAATATTATATTTTAATTAATCATTAATTAATAATTAATATAATATAACATTTTAATTAATCATTATTTATAATTTTATAAATATAGTTAAACAGAAGAAATTATTATATAAATAATTTAATTAACATAAATTAACTTATAAATCTAACTTAAATTTTCTTCTTTAATATTAATTAATAATTGTAATGACATCCATAATCCTTATCTTTCTCATCTGCTCCTTTCACCTTTGCCTTGGCTAGAGAAACGAGATTTAAAGTTGGTGTTTTTATTATTTGGCAGTATTTAGGTTAAATCTTGCTCAAATCCTACAATCAAACCGCTCCTATTGTTGCAGGCTTCAATGATGAAATAGTTTGTCATCGCCTACATCACTGGGGTGAGGTGAGGATGACAACATCATCTCTGGCTTCTGCTATTTTTTCTCACGCCTCTGCTCCACCATTGTCTCTGACCTCAAGAACGAGGACCTCATCTCTGCTTTATATATAATTGAAATACGCTCATTTTGAGCATATTATGGGATTATTTAGTTGGATGAGTTAAGACTGTAAAGTAAATATAGGATTTTTATTAATTTGAATTGTTTGGAGTGATGTGAAATAAATACATTAAATATTTATAATATATTTTAAATGTTTTGAAAGGATGAACTTTGATGTATTTAGAATTCATCTAATTTGGACAAAGTTTAAGTACATCGATCAATATAGTGAGAATTATTATTGCCATTCTCCAGACTCAACTCTACTCATTGACCATTGCTGTCAACCACCAGCAACTGATCATTGCCACAGTCACCGCTCTGATCATTGCTCACCACCTCACCTGCCACCATCAATTGGCATTTGGTACTCATCGTCATTGCCAACCTATCATCATCCACACCATCTCGCGTACTCAGCTCAAATATATTACATTACATTTCATCACATTCACTTTACGGAATAAGAAAAATAAAACTCTCATATTTACAGATTTTAAACATACAATTTTAAGTAATTTAAATAGGTTATATTGCCAACCACTATCATTATCCCGCCATCATCGCATTTCTTTTCAAATAACCAAACAACCCTTTAGAAATCATGCAAAATATGTTGTGGGATTTAGAATACAATAAAAAAAATGAAAAGTGTGCTAAATCCAGTGCACTATGTTTTCTAAAACATAATAAATCATTTGTTTGGGCAGCAAACACTGAAGTGGCATTTTGAACATCATTAATCGGTTAACATAGCTCGACTTCTTGTTCCTGATTAATTTTAAGGAGCACTATATTTAATTTTTGGAAAATTTATAAATCAATCATCTAAAACATATACATTTATAATTTAATCATATTCTTTAATTTTTTTTATATTATTGAACTCATATATTGATACGTGCCTCGATCAAAGCATTGAAAAATTTATAAAAATGAAAATTATGGTACTTGACTTTTGTTATGAATTTTAACATTTGAATGTCAAATTTAAATTTTAAGGTTGAAAATGATTAATTTGTAAATATTCAAGAATAAGGTAATAATATATATAAAAGCCCAATTTTGGAGAAATTTATAAATCAACCACCTTAATTTTTTATCAATAAGAGCAATATGCTTGATTAAAATTTAAAAGAAGCATTAACTTTAAAAGAAATTAGTTTTTGTTCCAGAAACACAACTTGAAGTAAAGTTCTCCTGCAAATGTCGAAACGTGAATTCAGTTTACGTTTTCCTCACAACTTTTCATCACAATTTTAATTGTTAATTAATGATTATATAATTAATTTTATTTTATTTTTCTATTTTTTTTATTTTTTAAATTATTAATATGCATAGCAATTTTATAATTATTGAAATCTTAACTTAATTTTGTTATAAACGAGAAGCTATGAAAATTTAATTTTTAATAATTTATTTAAATTAATTATTTATTAGTTTTATAATTTTTATCTTATAACAAAGAAAATATATAAAATTTAGATTTTAAATCTAAATTTTATAATTTAAAAATTATTATACAATTTATGAATTTTATTAAATTTCGTTGGATAAATTAATCTGAAATTTGTCAACATCATTATAATTTAAGTTTTTTTTATTTATTCTTTAATAATTTTATAAAATTTTTTAAACTTATATAACGCTCTTTCAATACTAAAGATATAACTTTATCAAATAAGTAAATTCAAATAAATATACATTTAAAATATTATTTAATATATTAATTGAATACATACTCATTCCACATGTGGGATAGCACTTTGTTCATCCATGTCATTGTCATATTGATGTTTCAGCTTATTCTCTAAGCTCATCATGTAGTGTTGACAAATGAATCTCTTGATTGTATCAAAACTATCATATATGGGTTACCCTCTTAACTCATTGGTTGACAAAACCCCTTTATCTCTCAAGGCGATCTTTCTATATCAACCCTACCTTGATGAATCTTTGAAACAGATTAATTTCAATCCCACCAGATTAATTGGTGGATACCCTTCAAAAAAAAAAAAAAATTGACAACATATGCAATCAATTTCCCAAAGGAGAGCTAATATTGTTTACTGCATATTTATATTTAGATGACCATTTTTAAAATATTTTATGGACCAAATGATGATATTTAATATGTTGATGGTGCTAATATTAAATATTCTTACAAGTATTATAAATCATTATTGATCTCTTTTTTAAAATGAGATAACTTAATCTAAATAAAATTTAATTTTCTTTATTATTTTAGGAGAGTTAATAATATTAAAGTTAATAAAGTTGAAAAAATTGCCTAAAATTGTTAAAATTACCATAAATTAAATTTTAAATAAAATAACTTATATAATTTTCTTATCAATGCCACTCCAAATTATTTTAAAATCATTTTTTTTAATTAAACTAAATATATGACCTATTAAGTATTATCAATTAGAAGTTTTTGTAAATTAACTATCAATTAAGTCAAATTTGTTACTTGATACTCATATAAAATCTTTAATTTTCTTCAAAAATTTAGTTATTAATGAATCAATTGTTAAAATTATTAATATTCATACTTGAAATGAATACCGAGCACTTAAACTCTTGAGTCATGCTTAAGCATTCAAGTCAACGGAATCTAATAGTCTATTGACTTAATATGATGATTGAGTCCCATTTAAAATAAAAATAACTATTCAAATAAATTCAAATGTTAATGAAGCTTGGTTAACAATGGGTTCGACTAATTCTCAAACTAGAAGTCAAATATGTTGAGCTTAATATCAGGTGTATATAGGTTAAATCTACATTAATTAAGTTAAACCTTGGCTACCCTTTTCTTATGTATTCATGAATTTAAACCAACTTTATCTACATCCTATAAATAAATATTAATTGATATATTTTATAATATTAATTATCATTATTAAAAAATTTTAAATTAATTATTTTATTTCTAATAGAATATTATAAAATATTTTAAGTTTATTATTTAATTAATATTTTCTATATTATAAATTTATTTAATAGTTTGAATTAGTTAATAACATAAATTATTTAAATAAATTTGGCTATTTACAAGTGATAAATATATGCTAATTTAGGAAGCTAAAGTTCAATTTGATTATATATTAAATATGTTTACTTTTTTATCAATTAAAAAAATTAGTTAAAATAGATGAAAATTGTAATTTCTCTTGCTCAACTATTTTTTCTTGAAAAAAATATTTTTTTGTTAATTTTTTTTTGCGCTAATTAACATCCTTTGAAATAAAATTTACTGCTTTCTATCAATTAAATCATCATTGTATTCAAATTGATTTAACTGGTGGGCTATCAAGCAATGGCACTCTATTTGTTCAACATAAATTTATTTTATTTTCTTATTATGAAATGCTCAAATCATTGAAAAAATAAAGTGCTTTAAGTCTGGTAATATTTTCAGTAATTTATCAGAATCAAACATTAAGAGAATAAAATTTAATGCTTTAAGAATTGATTTCTTCTATATTTAAACTTATTTGTTCTTTATTTTATAATTTTATTTCTTTAAGGTTCAATAATTTTATTTGTGTTCTTTATGATCATCTTGTAATTATTTCTTTTATGTTTCTCTTGTTTTATTTAATGTAATAAATAGGCATTTTAAAATAAATATTTTTCTAGAACTTTGTATTCTATGCATTAACAAAATATTCTATTTTCTTCCAATATAAGACATTTTTCTCCATGTTAGAAAGCTACTACAAACAAAATAAAACATGTGCTTGTTCAGTTCAAATTTATTTATTATCAAAATGCTTTTAAGATGATGCTATTTATTTTTGTAGAAGAACTATAAACATAAAGACATATATATTTATTTCTCTTATTTCACCATTATGATGTGTTCTGTCTTTCTTTAAAATAGTGCTTAATTAGCGACAAAATATATATTTTCTATTATTTCACTTTAATGAAAATGTTGATATAAATGCCTTTGTTTTGTGCATGAAAATGTGAAGGTATGCAGATATCTTTTCTATTATTTTGATTTTTTTTTAATTATTCATTTGATTTTCTCTCATTTTCAGATCAATAATACATTGTAATCATTACTCAGATTTTCTCAGCAGAAATGCAGCAAATAATAGAAAACACAAGAAGAGATTGAACAGATAAAGGGGAAATGCATAATAATTTTCAATAAATAAACCTCACCATGTTCAATTGTAATTAAATACTTGGTGTAACAACTATATATTTACAATCATTTTACAAAATAATATTTCGATAAGAATTTAAGTCTCTTAATTTGATTTATATGCATATGATAATTTCTAATTAAAAGGTAATATCATATACTAAATGTAACTATTATATCTATGCAAGATATTTAAAAGAATGCTCTTGAATTGTATTTAAATTTTAATTAAAGGGAATTTTTCAAAATAAAAATATGTCTCCATTAGAATATAAATCAAACAAAATATAATTATTCATTTTACCAACAATTTGCTCAAGCTTGACTTGATTTTTGTTCAATAGTTTGAGTATGACTCAATTTGATCCATTTAATGATTATGAGCTTTTATACAAGTAGAAAATGCGAGCTAAATTGTTTTATCAAATAGTTTAATTTGGGCCTGATCAAAGTTCTATTATTTAGCTTTTGATAGCTATTCAAAACCATATCAAGCTATAAATGGGTCTATTATGAGTCAACCCAATGAGCAACTTGTTAATTGAGCCTTATCAAGCTTCTAAGACTTTATCAAGCTTTAAAATATAAGTTTTTAATTTATTTTAATTTAAATAATAATTTAATTCATTAAATATTATCATTTGAGATTTAATCAAATTTAAATTGAGTCTTAATTAAACTTTGCTTTAATAAAGCAAATCAAACCCACATTTTAATTAGCTTGCTCAAGCTTTAAATCATGATATTGTTCTAACATAAATGAATTAAGTAATGTTATTTAAGCTCATTATTGAAATAACTTATTTAAAAGATGTTTGAATTTGTTTGTTTTGTTTAATCAAATGAACATGAATATTGTTGCTCTTTGAAAATGATTTATAAAGTTCATGAGCCTTGTTGTAAATCCATAATTTTAATACAAGAACTAATTTTCTGAAATCTCAATAATCAATATAAAAACTCATATATTTTTATTTTGTTTTTATCTATACATGTTAATATTATATCAAATATAAACAATAAAATATATTATTTCTAATATAGTTTGGCGCGTCGTGGAAAAGAACCATTCAATCACAATTCTTGTGAACACCCTCGTCATGGCCAATAGAGCGCTTTTCGTATGAGCCTCTGCTCCAACTCAGATACTCTTGAAACCAATCCTTGAACCAAGGACACCAAGCTTACGCCTCACTCCCCTTGGTATGTGACCTTTTCGTTGAAGTGATGGGAATCTCTTAAGAAGATGTGTCCAGAATGGAAGAGTCTCAAATGAGATAATCCGACTTTTGCAAGAAACACGTCATTATTTGCGACACATCTCCCACATCGATCGTTAGCATGGGAGGTCAAAATGCTAATCTACTTGAGTTCCCAGCGTAGATGATCTTGATCTCCTTGATACACTAGTTCTACTCATCCATCATGTGCTCAGCTAATCCACCAATTATTTGGTAGCGACACATTTTCATGTGATCCCACTCGTCATGTTATCGTGAAGAATTATAACGCTTAATGAGGCAATTTCACCTTCAAGGATCATCTTCCCCCTCATGCTATGAGAATCTCACCTTTAGGCTATTCTTCAACATCCTATTCAGTGGGTTTCAAGCTTAGAACATTAATTCTATGATCCCACATGAACACATCGACCATTATGGGACTATCATGCATATCCAGCGAGCTCGACCTGCTTGTTTTGCGTCTTTCCGTTACCCTCAAGGAAAGCTCACTTGTTCTACTCCCTTCCAAGGGGATCCATCCGTACCTTTGATGAACTCGCCAAGATTTTTTATGGAGCAGTTCAAGGATCATTAAAGATTCCTCCCATCTCTCTCACATTTGTCGAATGAGGGTAATCACTTAAGGAATATTTCGAGGTTCTCCTTGAAGCTGCCAAATACAGGAGTGAGAACTATTAAGAGTTTTCCTTGGAGGACTCATCAGGAAATATTCATCCTACGCCCAACTCTAGAGGAGCTATCTGCACGCCTTTCGTCTCCTCAATGGACCCCATGTTGATGGAGCTTAGAAATACTCAGTGAATCTTATTTCCCCAAATACCTTAGAGTATCTTGACTATGCAACTAATAATATGGTGAATATGAGGCTCTCATCATGTTGAGACTCGCCATTGATTGTGAAGCTCAAGAATTAGTAATCACACACTCTCGACATGTCTCCCAAGTTGAAACTTTAATACTCATAATCCTCTAGCATAATATCTCCATTTGGTAAAGTCTCTTCCCCATTTCAAGACACATCAAATCATTCACATCTAGAGAGAAGAATACTGATCGCCTCTAAGCTTGCTATAATCTGGAGATCTATTTAAGAGAAAGCATGTTGAAGAAATATATTTTCCTAGCATCCCAGGGTCGTGGGTAATACAAGCAATTAATGAGATAAAGGAGCATTCGTGGGTAGATCTCATCCTGTCTTTTCTACAAGAAGGAACCCTTCCTGAAGACCCAACTTTTGCAACTCGTCTCCGAAGACAAGCTTCAAACTTTACTATTATGAACTATACAAACGAGCTTTCTCAGACCTCAAATGCCTCTCACCTTGAGGCCGATTACACATTAAGAGAAGTTCACTGGGATATCACCTAGAGGAAGGTAGCCCTTAAAATTATAAGAGGGTTCTATTGGCCTATTGATGAAACAAGATGCCTTGAGTTCACAAAATGTGCAAGTTGTCAGGTTGCACTCTAACCTCTCACATGCCACATACTCTCACCCCTTCAAATCCTGGCCTTTGCTTAGTGGGGAATTGATATCATGGGACCTTTGATAGCGTCAACGCGAAAGTTTATCATTTTAGCCGTCGACTACTTCACTAAATGGGTGGAAGCGAACCACTCTAAAATCACGGGCAAATGCTAAACAATTTGTTTGAAAAATATAGTATGTCGATTGGTCTTCTGCAAGATCATCAGACAATGGAACCCAATTCTTGGAAAAATCTTTACGTAATTTTGCAAAGATCTTCACATTCGCATCAGTAGCACATCCTCAAACTAATGGGAGAGAAGCTACCAACAAAACTATACTCAAAAGACTAAAACACATCTTGAGAAATGGCAATGGGTTGATGAGCTTTCTAATGTTCTTTTGGGCTTACCTCACTACATCACGCAGGTGAGACACCATATAACTTGTGTTTTACATAAGCTATTATACCGTAGATATCGGGTTCCAAGTCCAAGAGTTCAATTATTGATCATGATGCTAATGAAGAAAACTCGACACACGGACCTACTCAAACTCGTGACATTTTACTCAGGACGACTTCTATTACCAAAGGGTAGCTCGTCACTTCAACAAAGAGTAAAACCATCCCATATCGTGGTGACTTGGTCTTGCAGTCTCAGCTACTGAGCAAAGGCCCTCAACAATAGACTCTCACCTCTTTGGGATGACCCATATGTGGTTATAGCTATGGTAAAGCCGGGAACATTCAAGCTCAGGATCTAGGGAAAAACTTTACCTCGAACTTGGAACGAGAATCTCAGAAAATATTATCGGTAATTCCCTCTTGCATTATTGCTCGTTTATCATTTCCTCTTATGTAGAGACCCCACTTAGTGGGATAAAGACTTGTGGTTGTTGTTGTCATTTCCTCTTGAAACTCATATCTGTGTTAAAATCGTCTTGAGATTGTATCACCGTACTTATCAGAGTAATGAGTTTATAGCTTTTTCTTACAAGCTTATTTCTTCTTCATTTAATCCTCCCACTTGAGTAATATATACTCACGTTGTATCTCAATCGGCATAATCAATCCCAAGGGGACTTGATCGGACCTCTTCCATGCAAGAAGTCAAATAACACTTTGATACCTAGGATAGGTCAAAAAGTCCTTGGTGGACATCCCACGGCCTCTTCCATAAAGGTTAACGTCATCAAGTAACACTTTGGCTGATACCTAGGATAGGTCAAAAGGTCCTTGGTGGACATCCCACGACCTCTTCCATATAGGTTAACATCATCAAGTAACACTTTGACAAACAACCTTGAATAGGTCAAAAATTCTCAATGGATTCAATTCAACCTCATCCGTACAGGTTAGCGTCGTCGAATAATATTCTGACCAATTACCCCGGATAGGTAAAAACTAAACAAGAGCGTGTTATTTAAAAAAAAAATTTCATTGACAGCATTAACGTGATGATATAAGAAAGAATCAAGATTCTGATACATACTAATAACAATACATAGATAAAAAAAAAGGCATCCATAACTGACATGATATCAACGTCCTCCCACCACTAGGAGATGCTCCTTGAGCTCACTCTTGACTCCTTCATCTCCTGAATCTGACGAAGAATCTTGAGATGCTTGGGCGGAGATAGATCCTCAATACTAGCTCCGGTCTTGCGATGTACCAAGCGGGTTCCTTTTAGGAATCCTCAGATGAAACCCTCCTCTAAACATTGGTGCTCAGTCCACTTCAACATCAAGAATATGATTACGAGCTTCCTGGATATGGTCTTCGATAATGTGATAAGCTAAGGAGTTCTTAAAGTCTTCCACTACCTTCAAAGAAATTTCATTTGCTTCTAACATTATAAGCTCCTTCTCAGAAAGACGATCTTATAATGCCTTCTTCTCTAGTTCAAGAGCTTTCTTCTTCACTGCAAGTGTCTTGAGTCTTTTCTCTTTCTGGCGAGTCTCCGCCCTCACCTCAATCAGCTCATCACGGGTGCGCTCCACCTCCCGGCTGGAGAGAAGAGAAGTCAACATGTTCGCTATCGGTTCTACACGGTTAATTGATCCTCCAGTCTCCACTTCTTTGGACTTAACACTCATCTTTCTCATACTCACCTTGTAGATACTTCACCTTACAAATTCAGTATTCCACTGGAGTAGACGACAAATGAGCCATCAACCCTAATGTTTGAGTTACCTATATATATATATATATATATAAGAAAAAAATCACAAATATTACAAGGAGGAAAAGAAGAAAAGGAGGAGGAAGAAAAGACAACGTACTAATTCATCCGCTCGTTGACATCCAGTGCATACGTGTTTTAACACCTCTTCAGGAATCTGCGGCTTCGAGAAATGAATTCCCCCATTATGAGTTGAAACAACTAAACTCTCAGAGGCCAACTGGGGGCGAACATCTTCTAGGCAAATATCTGACAGTGGCTACGACCAAGCGGCGATGGTGGGCGGTCGTCGGGTGCTAGTGGATTGCGGCGTGCTATTTTAATTTTACATTGATTGGTGTATTTGGAATTGAATTCCAAATGTACCACAAGTCACTCTTTCAAAGTATTTTAAACACTACAAGACTTTGAATTTTACTTTTCAACGGCCAAAACCTAAAATATATTTGTGAGGCTCGTATTATAATTCTACGCTTGAGAGACATATTTATTATAAAATTATCGTACAATCTCCCATCTCTTTCTTTCTGTCTGAATCTATTGCACGTCTTTCATGTTGAATGTTGCATTGCTATTGTGGAATATTTTCTCAGAACAAGGAAATCCAAAACTTTTTAACTCACCTTTCAATTCATGATTTGCAAATATTGCATTGATATTGTGGTATATAAAAAAATACATCTTTCTATCATCTTACCATTAATAATTTGAGAGTAATTTTGAATTTAATAAAATACATTTTTTTTATATTTTAACCAACAAAATAATATTTTGGTTTGAATATGCACAATGTATAAAAAAAATTAATTTAATAAATTGATAAATTTATTTTAAAAGAAAAGAAAGAAAAAATGATGAATTTAAGAAAATTTGAAATATAAGTTGTTCAAAATAATTTGTAAGTAGTAGAAAGAGGAAAAATTTTGCATTAATTAGTTTGAAATAAAAGTTAAAAGATTAAAGTAGGATTTTCAAAAAAAAAATTGTTATTCTCGACAGTTCATTAAGTACCTTCTATTCGAATCTTCAATTCAAAATAAGAGCCAAACATGAATATATATATATATATATATATATATATATATATATATATATATATATATATATATATATATATATATATATATATATATATATATATATATATATATATATATATATATATATATTATGTGTGTGTGTGTGTGTGTGTGTGCTAGTATTAAAAAGTGATTTGTGTTTACTTCTATTTTTTACTTAAATAGAACTCAAATCTCTATTATTATATTAAAGTTTATATCATCATTATTTTTTAAAATCAAATGCACATTTTTATGCATATAAAAAGAGTCATTTTTCTAACTATTAAACTTTATGAGTTAGGATATAAATGCATAAGAATTGTGGGCTATGTATGCAAAATTCTCTATGGTTTGACATATACTTCTTATAAATTTACTTATCTATCATCTAAACTTTTATTTTTCACTTAAATAGTATTCAAATTTCTATTATTACATAAAAATAACATCATCATTACTTTTTAAAGTTAAATACACATTTTTATGCATAGAAAATGAATAGTTCTTGTAAATCTCAAATTTTATGAGTTAGATATGTAAATGCATAAGAATTGTGTATTATGTATGCAAAATTCTCTATTTTGGCTATAAATGGTTGCCAGTGTTCAACCAATAACTAATTTTCCAAAGGTGTTTCTATCAATTTAAATTCCTGAGTCCATATTTTTAAGTTCTTTTATATTCTTATCTAACTTAATCTCAAATTTTTAAGGAAATCCAAAAAATTATTAATGTTGCATTGCTATTGTGGTATATAAAAAAAATGTATTTTGAACAAACTTTTTTTGAAAATAACCATTGATTGATTTATTAATGGTAAGATGATAGAAAGATTATTTGTAGAAAATAAAAGGGGAATGAAAAAATTATTGTGAAAGACAAAGGAAGAGGAACTTGTATTGAAACTTAACTCTTTTTTCTTACATCAAAATGACAAGATCAAAGGCCTATTTATACTTTATGAAGACCATTCTAGAAACCTTTCATACACTAACATAATCTAGAGATTTCTACAAAATTATTTAATAGAGATTTCTAAATTCAAATAGATGCGAATACAAAAGACACTCAAAGAAATACATTCTTATATTTTTCTCTAGAGATTTCTAACATTGGATATGCTAGACTTCTTAATAATATTTTTGGATTAATTTATTAAACATAGAAACTCTTCTTACATTATTCCTATAAATAGACCAATAATGTTGGGTAGGATTGAAAAAATGTGTAAAAGATTAGAAAAGAGAATGAGAAACTTTCTATGGAGGACAAAGCAAAAGAAACTTGTATTAAAAATTTTATCTTTTTTCTTCAAAATGAGAAGGATTAAGTCATATTTATATTTGTACAAAAATCATTCTATAGACCTTTCATGCTAGCATGATCTAGGAATTCTAAAATTATTATTAAATAGTATTTTCTAGTTTATAGTATATGTTGAATACAAAATACTTTTAAATAAATACATCCTTATATTTTTTTCAAGAGATTCTAATATAGATTATTCTAGATTAATTAATAAATTTTGATTTAATTTCTAAACACACCTTAAACCAAAACTATTACTTATTATTTTAAGGAGTGTCTTCAATTAATGAATCATTGCATAACTAATGGCTTTGTGAGAATATTTATTACTTGATCTTTAGTTTTACATACTCCACTTGAACTTCTTGATCTTTGATTTGATCTGTTGACCTTATTTTTAGAGTGAGCTCTCAACCCTTCCATCTTAGACATAGGATTTCTCTTAGATTAAGAGTTATTTAGTCTTAAGACATATCTAGTGATTAAGTGGACACTCAACCTAGCCCTAGAGACTTAGAAGAGTTTGTCATAGGAATAGGTCATGTCTTAGGAATTTGCTATTAAAAATTCCCTGGATTTCATTTTCGAACGAACGCTCGTTTGCATTCGAGGTTCGTTTATTTCGCTGGATTCGTTCGAGCCTCGTTTCACGGTCGAGCGGATTGAGCTCGAGCTCGATTCGATCCGACTCGGCTCGAACTTCGAACTTGAACCACGACTTCGAGCTCGAGCGAATTACCATTTTGAGCTGATTTCGGAGCCAATGGCCTCGAATCGCGAACACAACCCAGATAACGCATAATGTATAATTAAATTCATATGTGAGATCACATTCAAAAAATTCCCAACAAGATATGCTTGATTTTAGTCTATTTTGATTGGTCATTTGAAGAATTTCAGGTCAAACAAATGTTTCTCGACTAGTTTAATATTTCAAACTCTTATAAAAACCCTAGGAATAATTACTTCTTGAGTACTATAATTATTAAAGTTTAATAATACCAATTTTTCGAAATCAAACTTTGAAGGAATGTACACAAAGCATCAGCAGTACCAAGAACATAAATAAACTTATGTATAAATTTTAAATGATTGATGGATTCCATAATCTTAAGGAATATATGAATTTACAAGCACCAAACATTGGTCGAATAGTTGAAACTATGAACCCCATAAGCAATCTGAATATTCTAATTCTATGTTTAGGCAACGGATATTTTTCTTCAAAGTTCAAACAAGAAATGAACAAACGGAAAAGAAAAATGCCAGTTTAATTCACACCAAAAGAAATAAGAGTCCTCGTATTAGACAAAACTATATGTAAGACCCTGCCCTTTCTAAAATTTGGAGAAAGAAACATAATCATAATATACTTAACATATCATTCCTCCTAATCTTTTCTTCTTCATCATTTACATTTTCTTGATTAAATGGCAGAGGGGATGAATAAAACTATGAACCATTGTATATATCTTAGATTATTCATCAAGGTCCAGCCTCTATTGCCTAGATGTTCTATCATCCATTTTTTTTTTTTATATTTTTTTTTTTATTTTTTATCTATGAGCTTTTGGATGTAGGCATTTATGATCTTATTATATTATATGATAATGTCATATTTAATATGTTATGTGGACTAACAACATATTATTTATCTATTTTCACTCTACCTTTTACTTGTGTCAATATATCAATTTCAGATATGTGGGTGGAACTGTCTTCTCCAAAAGATTGATTCAATGCCACCTCCTTTAATTGTATGTATTACTCTGTTAAGAGTTCTGTATAAAGTTCTGATTTGAATTTTCCAAGTTGCTGTGCAATTGTTATATTCAATTGAGTCGCAATCAGAACTCAATCAAAGAAATGATGAAAATATAATTAAGATATATTAAATTTAGATATTTTTTATTTTTAATTAAAATAAAAAATTAAAATAAACATAACTAAGATCAACTTATAAATTAAGAAAAATTATGATTAAGTATTTTAAATTATGTGTGATTTTATTTTTATGCATCAAAATCATTAATTATTAATTTTATTTTAAAATATATTATAATATCCTTCTCAAAATATGTTATCAATGAACTCACAAGAAAATCATAATAATCTTATCTTGACAATATTTATTATTAAAAATTTACATTCAATTATTGCAGTAAAAATAGGTAGCATAATGATCAATCTAATTGTTTAATTAATTAATAAAAGGATATATGATCTATTTTTTATCTTAGCTAATATTTGACATAAATTAAAAGTTGCCAAGAACTTTTTAAAAAAATATTGCTTTTAATGAGCTTCAATTTTAAAATGCTCTAATTAAAAATTTAAGTGTAGTATTTTCATATGTCAAGTATGCAAGATAAAACTTAGTTACAAATTAACAAAAATCATCAATTTTTAATGATAGGCATCCATCATGGAATTTAATACTAAACTCAAAATCAATAATTCAATAATTTATTTTTTAAATCTATTATTAATATCTTGTAGTATATATAAAGTGTACATAAAAATATTAACTTTATAATAATACTTTATTGTAATAACATTCTTTCTATGATGAAAATATTTTTGACCTCTAGAGTAAGAAGCACTTATATCTAGAATATCAATTGCTCATTTTTCATAACATAATTTCACCCTCTTAAATAAAGGATTCAATCTTGTTATTTTTAATTTTGAAGAAGCTGTTTGAAATTAATTGTTGGCCTCATATTGGTGCCAAAAGTCAAAGTCAAGCTCACAAGCCTAATTCGACATACTTTGAAAGCGGCGTCGTAAATGGGGCTCAAAATGCAAATGGGCGTCACGAAAATGACGAAACGACCTCCGATCGACGAACGGATTTCGCCGTAGTGTTCAGAATGTCGAAATCGATCAGAATATAAATATTTCAAAAATCTAACGATCAATTGATTAAGCACTCGAGCTATCAATGTGTCAACACGCATATCAGAGTCGAGAAGCTGCGACGCAAGTCAAACAATCCCCGTTTGTGAAATTGATTGTGTCGTTAGCTTCAAAACGTCGAAATCTATTAAATGAGACTGTCCGTGCTCAATTCGGACGAGTCTATGCAAATATCAAATAATCAGAAGTAGTAGTGCACAAATCGAGGCTGAAATACACTAGACGTCGCCAAAATTAATCCAAATAACCTCCGATCGACGAACAGACTTTACCATCACGTTCAGAACGTCGAAATTGTTCAGGATATAAATATTACACTACTTGATGAGTAACCAATCAAAGCTCGAGTTATCAATGTGTTTGCACATATATCGAGGTCAGGAGGAACCAGAGAGGATCAAACTACCTCCATTCGTAAAATTGATCTTGTCATTTGCTTGAACGAAATCTATCAAATAAGATTGTTTTTGGATGATGCGTGAAAATTGAGCGGCGACAATCGCATTTCGAGATGGGAGATCTTGCGATATAGAATGGTGAATGAGAAAGTGTTGAAAATTTCCAAATATAAATTTAATAAAGGAAAACCAACAAAACTATAGAAAGAAAGAAAATGTAACCACATTACTCTATATCATGCATATTTAAAATGGTAAGGTTAGTAAATTAATTTAGGGGGTGGAAGATCAAGTATACATGTTTGATATCATCATGATCATCAGATTTATCCCAACTATTTAATGTCAGTATGATGAATCTTCATTTTTCATTCATTTATGTTAAGAGTAAATATGTAATATAAGTATTCAACAAATATTCACAAATTATTTTGAACAATTTCTATCAATGTAATCTTAGGTTTATCATTTTTCTTCACAATCCTTTGATAATAGTTTTGACAACTCATCTAATAAACGTATTTTCTAACCTCTATTGGACATGAACAAACTAAGCTTATTTCCATTAAACTTATATTCAATGTATACCAATCTAACATGTCTTCTAAAAAAATCATTCCTTAATTTATTCTTCCTTAGTTTGCCACATATCCATATTATATTCTTACTTTAATCACAATCAATATATACATCAATGATTTTCAACCCTAACATTCAGATTCCATGCAAAATTATTGGCCTAATTGGACTTCTATAAAATTTATATGTAGATTTTATGATATCCTCTTATCACACAAAAGTCCTAAGGTATAACAATCAAGTCTTAATTCTAAAAAATTATACCATCATCTATCTATCCATTCTTATGTATAATAGATGAAAGATACTTAAACTTATCACACTTAAATATCACTTTAATTTATAATATTATTGAATAAAAATTAATATATCACCATATTAAAATTGCATAACATATGCTATTCACTAATTCTAAAGCCTTCATCTTCTAAAATTTTCCTCCAGTATTCTAATTTCACTTATTTCAATAGATGCCTCAATAATTAAAACTATATTAAAATAAAACTATACACCAAAGCACCTTGCTTTGAAATATCCTTTGTAAGCATCTTCATAACCAATATAATATACATATATATATATATATATATATATATATATAAAGACTAGATCATTGATGTAAATCTACAATAATTAAAAAACTCTTAAGTCACTCCACAATTACTTTTTATGATAATCAATACTTCATCATACATATTTTTAATAGCACTAACATATCATTAACAAACTATCTTACCATAAAATACATCAAATTAATTCTTTGATACTCAATCATAAGATTTCTTAAGATTAATAAAAAATTAAATAAAGATCCTTTGTTATATATATTTCTTCATCAATGGTCTTAGCAAAAATAAAAACCTATATAATAAATCCTTCAAGCATTAAATAAATCAATTCTTCAAAATTGGTATAATTTCTCTAAGCCTATAGTCAACTATGCTCCATAACTTCATTGTTTGGCTCATAAGTTTCATTCCTATATAACAAAACATTTATAATTAAAAATTATATAAAATGCATCTTCTAGAATCATTTGGCTTCTTATTAAAATCTTTAAAATTCTACCAAAATATTGTTAACAAAATCACTAAAATATCCTATTAAAAATGAAGACATCGAGAAAGAAAAAATTATTTTGAGAAATTACTCAATGAGAGCTTTAAAAAAAATTATTTTGAAAGAGCTTGATAAATTATACAATGAATGGTATTAAAGATTGATCTAAAAAATGAAATGGAGTTGGCTTTAAAAGATGCATAAAGATGGCATAAGAAAACCTATTAAGATTTGGGATATTGAAGTGAATTGGTTAAATATTTTTTAGTAAAATTTTGAAGAGCAAAATAATCAAATGATAGTAAGAGAAATTTTCGTGCCAATATTTTAGAATAAGAGTGATAGTCAAGATCATGCTAATAATAGAAGATTAAAAGTTAAAGAGTCATACAATAAAATTATAGGAGAGAATAGTTGAATATAGGTTTAAAAATTTGCATCAAACTCAAAAGACCAATTTGTATTCATGCTACTAAAATTTACTATGAAAATAACTTTTGTGTTAATAGAGAATATATTAAAAAGATCATCATATGTTATTTATTGATCTTAAAAGTCATATGATCGAGTAGCATGATAATTTAGCATCCTTTGAGGTAAAATAATGTGTGTCAAAGATATGATAATATTGTTAAAGATATGTATGATAGACAACTTGTATTATAATGATAATAAGTTTACTTCAAGGAATAGCATTGAGTCCATATCTTTTTTTTTGGATATGACAATGCTTCCAAAATATATTTGAAGAGATATGCCTTGATATATCCTTCTTGAAAATAATATAATTTATTTTTTAAGGCAACCATTGCAATAAATAAAAAATTGAATGTTAACAAAAATGTTTAAAGAAAAGGTATTACAATTAATAAAACAAATGTTGAACATATGATATATAATTTTAGTGGTATGAAGTTAATAGTTATTATTCAATATAATTAGAATATAAGGTGATACCTATGTGTGATAGTCAAAGTATTTTGAATATATTACACAATAAAATAGAGACATTGATGAGGATATAACTATTGATGTTGAGGTTGTATGGTTAAACAATGAGAAGTTGCTCCAGAGTTTTATCTAATAAAGAGATATCATGGAGAGTTAAAAATAAATTTTATAAGACTGCAATTGGGCCAGAGATGTATAAATTAAAATATTGAATTGTATCAAAAGTCACTAATATCTAAGTTTAAGTGTGACAAAAATAAGAACGTTAAAATGAATGTCTTACAAAACATAACAAGAATTGTTTGAGTGATATCTATCAAACATAAAGTGATAAAGAATAGATTTTAGGTGGTTTGGAAAAATATAACAATCAGTAAAAAATGAACTAGTTGGACAAATTGATAAAATTAATATCAATGGATTAAAGAAGAAAAGTGGTAAAAGTTAGGTTAGATGGATAAAAATTGTTCAGAACGATTTACAAAAAATATATAATATCCCAATAACACTCAATAGAAATAAATAAAAAATAAGAATTTAAAACTTTGACCCCAAATAGTTAGGATAAGGCTAATGGGTGGCTGAAAATTATTTAATCACTCTACAACTACTTATAATATTACTCATTTTTTATCATATATATTTTAAAATTACTCAACATATATTTACACATTGCTTTTTCTTCAATATCCATCAAATCAATTTTGATGAAGCTCGATCAAATGCCATTTCAATTTCAATGAAAATCTTTTTGTGATCTCTATTCCTTTATTTTAAGTATTATAGCACAACAATCAGTTAAAAATATTTTTCCTAGCAAAAACATTATCATGATTCTTAATATTTAGTGACACATATACAAAAGTAAAAAAACATGGAATTTTGAAGTTTATCACTATGAAAAGTAGAATATGAAGGGGTTAAATTCTAAAATAATCTCGACCATTCCTATGTAGTCAATTTAGTCCAAGAATATTACACTTCTCCAATTTTATCTCAATTGTGCCACAATTTCTACATAAGAGATCATTTTGGATCAATTTTGTATAGTCAAGAGGGTAAGAGGATGTTTAGTTGGCTGATTTTTTAGTGTAAAATAAAGTAAATAAAGGGATTTGAACTTTTTAGGTTTTTGGCCTATTGAAAAGTAAAAATCCAAAGTCTTGTAGTGTATTTAAAATGCTTTGAAAGAGTGACTTGTGGTGCATTTGGAATTCCAATTTAAAAGAATTTCAAAACACCAATCGTGTAAAATTAAAATAGCCAATCCACTAGCACACCGCCTCACCATCACCGTGGTAATAGTCTAACCCCACCACACTCGTCACCCCAAAAAATACTTTACATTACATTCATTCTACCAAACCAAAAAAAAAAAAAACAAACCCATGTATTTATAAAATTTCTAACCAAACAACCGAAAATAATCCAAACACATTAAATTCACTTTACATTACATTCTTTTTATATTGTATTCCTTTTTCAGACAACCAAACAACCACTAAATTATAAAAATATGAAACTTTGCAACAAAGTTAACCTCATCTGAATACTCAAGGGATGAATTTAGGATTTAATTTTAAAAGGATATCATAGTTGGCTAAAGAGAAAATGCCGTGAAATTTACAAGTTCTTGTAGTGGAAACATATGTACATGCATTAGCTCACTATATCAAGTTCTTTATTTTATTTCCAATGATAGGATCATCAATCCCAATTGTAATCATACATTAAATTTAGGGTTCCATGGTGCATGGAGTCAACTTGGCCCTTCATTAAGCAAGGACCAAAGTTTTGCATTATGCAGTCTTAGTTAAAAGCCCAAATTTACCCAGAAGATATTGATTTCAAAAATCAAAACTACAAACCTGTTCAGGAGATAGTAAACAACCCTTTGAGTAAATTTTTCGCAGGTCTCTAAATTACCGACTTCCAAGCTCCATATTTCCACAAAGATGACAATTCACACGCGATGACAATCAACAAAACATTAACCTAGTAGAAGGGGTCACCTCGTGCATCGGGGTCACTCAGCATGAGGGGCTTTAGTATGGCTGGAAAATCTGAATCGAGGCATGTAGAAGGGGAAATGTGGTAAAGTTTGAGGACCCCAATGGCAGCGACCATCCGCACATAGAGCTGTCCCTAAGCCACGTCGTGGAGCACATCACCATCTCGCGAATCTTTCGGAGACATCTATCCCATGGTCATGAGCGATATGACCTTCTTGAAGAACTCTCGAGAGAATGGTCAGCGCCAGCGTGCCGCAAGCTGCCGGAGTTGGAGCTTCAGTTCGGTGACCTCGCTTTTCCTGGAAGGAGAGAGGGTTAGAGTTTTGGAAAATGAGAACTGAGAATGGCGGGGAAGAATGAAAACAATCTTGTGGAGATGATGAGCGTTAGGGCATACCGAGGCGAGGGAGATGAAGCCTTGACATGTTGATGCGTGGCGGCATTTGAGATCGTCGGAGGTGTCACTGCTCGGATCACGAACTCCTACAATTATCGACTTTGAGGACCGTGTGACGGACAGATTTGTACAGTGTGAGATCTTGGCGTAGGCTGTTGTGTAGCGAATCGTTAAGGGGCATATTTATCGATGGTTTATTTTTTATTTAAAATAAATATTTATAATGAAAATATGATTTTATATCATTTATAATCTGTAAAATAAAAAAAATATATCTATAATATTTTATTTTTTGAAATATACATTAAAAATTTCGTAATTGCAAGGCATGTATTTTCTTTATGGAGTAAATAAAGATTTATCTTTGATCATTATCTTCAAAGATTAGTAATATTTTATATTTTATTAAATTAAATATTAACTAATAAATTATATATATATATAAGTTTATTTTTATATTTTTTATATTAACTATTAATTAACTATTAACCTATAATAACATACTAATTAATTATTAATAGCATTCAATTGTATTAATTAAAATTAAGTTTAATTTAATTAAAAATAACTTCAATTTAATAATATCCTCATCAATCATTTGTTAGAAATTATAAAATTAATTAAATTTTAAATTTTTTATTAAAATATTTTAAAAAAGAAATAATTGTAACCTAATATTATATTTTAATTAATCATTAATTAATAATTAATATAATATAACATTTTAATTAATCATTATTTATAATTTTATAAATATAGTTAAACAGAAGAAATTATTATATAAATAATTTAATTAACATAAATTAACTTATAAATCTAACTTAAATTTTCTTCTTTAATATTAATTAATAATTATTGTAATGACATCCATAATCCTTATCTTTCTCACCCTCTGCTCCTTTCACCTTTGCCTTGGCTGAAACGATTTAAAGTTGGTGTTTTTTTATTAGCTATTTAGGTTAAATCTTGCTCAAATCCTACAATCAAAGCTCATTGTTGCAGCTTCAATGATGAAATAGTTTGTCATTCATCCTGAGGTGAGGATGACAACATCATCTCAGTATCCACCATTGTCTCGACCTAGGACCTCATCTCTTTATATATAATTGAAATACTCATTTTGAGCATATTATGGGATTATTTAGTTGGATGAGTTAAGAAATAAATATAGGATTTTATTAATTTGAATTGTTTGGAGTGATGTGAAATAAATACATTAAATATTTATAATATATTTTAAATGTTTTGAAAGGATGAACTTTGATGTATTTAGAATTCATCTAATTTGGACAAAGTTTAAGTACATCGATCAATATAAAGTGAGGATTATTATTGCCATTCTCCAGACTCAACTCTACTCATTGACAATCACTGTCAACCACCAGCAACTGATCATTTCCACAGTCACCGTTCTGATCATTGCTCACCACCTCACCTGCCACCATCGATTGGTATTTGGCACTCATCGTCATTGCCAACCACTATCATCATCCGCCGCCACCATCTCGCATGTACTACCTGTCGTCAAATATATTACATTACATTTCATCACATTCACTTTACGGAATAAGAAAAATAAAACTCTCATATTTACAGATTTTTAAACATACAATTTTAAGTAATTTAAATAGGTTATATTGCCAACCACTATCATTATCCGCCACCATCGCATTTCTTTTCAAATAACCAAACAACCCTTTAGAAATCATGCAAAATATGTTATGATTTAGAATACAATAAAAAGTAAAAGTGTGTACTAAATGTTTTTTTTGCTAAACAAACAGTAATAAATCATTTGTTTGGGCAGCAAACACTGAAGTGGCATTTTGAACATCATTAATCGGTTAACATAGCTCGACTTCTTGTTCCTGATTAATTTTAAGGAGCACTATATTTAATTTTTGGAAAATTTATAAATCAATCATCTAAAACATATACATTTATAATTTAATCATATTCTTTAATTTTTTTTATATTATTGAACTCATATATTGATACGTTACCTCGATCAAAGCATTGAAAATTTTATAAAAATGAAAATTATGGTACTGGACTTTTGTTATGAATTTTAACATTTGAATGTCAAATTTAAATTTTGAGGTTGAAGATGATTAATTTGTAAATATTCAAGAATAAGGTAATAATATATATAAAAGCCCAATTTTGGAGAAATTTATAAATCAACCACCTTAATTTTTTATCAATAAGAGCAATATGCTTGATTAAAATTTAAAAGAAGCATTAACTTTAAAAGAAATTAGTTTTTTGTTCCAGAAAACACAACTTGAAGTAAAGTTCTCCTGCAAATGTCGAAACGTGAATTCAGTTCACGTTTTCCTCACAACTTTTCATCACAATTTTAATTGTTAATTAATAATTATATAATTAATTTTTATTTTATTTTTTTTTTTTTTTAAATTATTAATATGTTATAACTTAATATTATATAATTTTTTTAATTTTGTTATACGGTTAATTTTTTTTATACTTTGGTTATTATTTAATTTTTTTTAATTTTATTTTGTATGATTTTATAAATTTTATTTCTTCAATATTTTTGTTTTCTATTTTTATAAATTATGAATTATTTAAATTTTTTTTTTTTGATGATATCATCAAATAATAATTTAATTATTAAATTTTACTATTTTTAATTCATATAATTAAACTATATATGCAATAAGCTCTTATTTATTTTCAAATAAATTATTACATTTAAAATATTATTTAATATATAAAATACATTACTTTACCTTACCACTTTGCTATCCCAAGGTCATTTATAGGGGATGTTTTCAGCTTTTTTGTGCCTTGATATATTCTTTGGGATGGTCTTAATCTCAATGAGCTTGATTAGGTTTTGCGTTATAAACTCACTTGCTCGATCAACAACTATTTTCCTTCTCGGGTTTGTTGGATGATGGCGGTGGGATCTCACTTCCTATTGGTTTGGTAGTTGCTCACGTGATGTAACCCTTCAAGTCGGGATGTCATACTTGCATCCCCCAAGATGTGATTGGTGGGTGATTCATCCCATTTCCTTAATATCATTATCACTTTATGGTGTTTTCCTCCACTTATTGTGCATTACCTTAATATATTTTTTTTTTCGATTCTCTTATTGTTTTGGTACTCATATATTTTACTTTAATTGTTTTAATGCTTTCTTTATTTTGATGTATTTAAAATTGGGGTTTTCTATAGGTTGATTGTAGCTCTTTAAGCAATAGTTTAGTATAATTTTAAAATCTTGTAATTGTTTTTGTGGTAATAAATACCCAAATTATAATGATTTCAAAAAAAAAAAAATAATTATATAATTAATTTTATTTTATTTTCTATTTCATATTTTTTATTTTTTAAATTATTAATATGTTATAACTTAATTTATATTATTAGCAAATTTTAAACTTAATTTTTGTTATAAATGAAGCTATGAAAATTTAATTTTAATAATTTATTTAAATTAATTATTTATTAGTTTTATAATTTTTTATCTTATAAAAAAGAAAATAGTAAAATTTAGATTTTAAATCTAAATTTTATAATTTAAAATTATAATTTATGAATTTTATTAAAATTTCGTTATTTTTGATAAATTAATCTGAAATTTGTCAACATCATTATAATTTAAGTTTTTTTATTTATTCTTTAATAATTTATAAAATTTTTTTAAACTTATATACTCTTTCAATACTAAAAATTATAACTTTTATCAAATAATAAATTAACAAATAAATATACATTTAAAATATTATTTAATATATAAAAAATATTAATTATTATTTAATGTGGGATATATTTTGTTATACAATTTATTTATAGTTGATGTTTTAGCTTATTTTAAGCTCATCATGTATTTAAAATGAATATCGTGATTGTATAAAACATCATATTGAATAGTTAATATTTAGCTCGATTTTAGATTTAAAAGAGAAAATTGATTTCTCTAAAGTCTCAATATCAATTATTGATGAATGTATTGTAGGAAGAGATTAGTCACGACATAACAAAATATATTTATACCTTCAATAAATAGGGTTGACAACATATGCAATGATTTCTCAAAGGAGAGCTAATATTGTGTTTGCATATATTGTATATTTAGATGACCATTTTTAAAAATTTTACTATGGACCAAATGATGATATTTAATATGTTGATGATGCGCATATATTAAATCCCTCTTATAACAAGTATTATAAAACATCATTATTGATCTCATTTTTAAAATGAGATAAATTATCTAAATAAAATATAATTCTCTTAAGCCTATTATTGGTTTAGTTAATAATATTAAAGTTGAATAGTTGAAAAAAGCCTAAAATTTGTTAAATTACCACTCGAAATTAAATTGCTCCAAAACTAAAACTAATAACATATATAACTTTCTCTTAAGCAATGCCACTCCAAATTATTTTAAAATCATTGAGGTTTTTATGAATCTTGTCAACTATTTCATATGTTTCTCTTGTAAGTATTAGATCAATTAGAAGTTTTGGCATTAATTAGGGTCAATTTTTTTTGGATTACTTGATAGGGGCTCACACAATGAAATCTTTAATTTTCTTCCAAAAATTTTGTTATTAATGAACTCAATTGTTGCGTATTAATATTCATACTTGAAATGAATATGAGCACTTAAACTCTTGAGTCATGCTTAAGCTTGATTCAAGTCAACTTGAATCTAATAGTCTTATTGACTTAATATGATCGATTAGTCCCATTTAAAATAAAAATAATTATTCAAATAAATTCAAATGTTAATTAAACTTGGTTAACTTATTTTCTATAGGTTCAAACTAATTGCTCGAACTAAAAGTCAAATAATGTTGAGCTTAAATTCATCAAAATGTATATTAGGTTAAATCAACATTAATTAAGATAAAGCTTGGCTATCCTTTTCTTATGTATTCAAATGAATTTCCCCAAACTAACTTTATCTACATCCTATAAATAAAATATTAATTGATATATTTATAATATTAATTATCATTATTAAAACAAATTTAAATTAATTATTTTAATTCTAATAGAATATTATAAAATATTTTAAAGTTTATTATTTAAAATTAATATTTTTCTATATTATAAATTTATTTACTATTAGTTTGAATTAGTTATTAACATAAATTATTTAAATAAATTTGGCTATTTACAAGTGATAAATATATGCTAATTTAGGAAGCTAAAGTTCAGATTTGATTATGTTAAATATGTTTACTTTTATCAATTACAAAAATAGATTAGTTAAAAATAGATGAAAATTGTAATGTTCTCTGAGAAATGCTCAACTATTTAGCGTTTCTTGAAAAAATATTTTTTTGTTAGCGTTTTTTTTGAAAACGCCAAGCACAACTTTGATCCTTTCAAAGTAAAATTTCAACGGTGCTTTTCTCAGTCAATTAAATCATCCGTTGTCATATTTCAGCGCCAAACTCTCTGATGCCGAACTCCGATTCAGGCTATCAAGCAATGGCACTCTATTTGTTCCAACATGAATTTATTTTATATTCTTATTATGAAATGCTCAAATACGCACTTGAAAAATAAAGTGCTTTAAGTCGTCGGCTGCATATTTTCAGTAATTTACTTCTGTAATCAAACATTAAGCGAATAGCTTGAATTGAGTAGAAGTGCTTTAAGTCATTATTTGCTTGGAATTACATACGGCGTTCCTTTACTTGACTCCTTCCAGACTCTATATGCTACTGATCATTTCTTTGAAGGTTCAATAACGCTTTCGGAAGGTTCTGTAGGTTCTTTATGATCATCTTGTAATTATTTCTTTTATGTTTCTCTTGTTTGTGATTTGAATGCCAATAAATAGGCATTTTGCAAGGGCGGATGGAGAATATTTTTTTCTGAGAACTTTGTATTCTAGGTGCATTGGGAACGAAATAGAGTTTCTATGTTTTCTTCCAATAGCAAGAAGACATTTTTTTTCTCCATGTTAGAGAAAGCTAGGGCTACAAACAAACCGAGTCGACCCAAACATGTGCTTGTTCGAGTTCAAATTTATTTACCGTTATCAAGCTTCGAGCTTTTAAGATGATGCTATTTTATTTTTGTGCCAGAAGAACTATAAGGCGATAAAGACAGATATTATTTATTTTCTCTTATTTCACCATTATGATGTGTTGCTGTCTTTGTTCTTAATAAAATAGTGCTTAATGACAACGACAAAATATATATTTTTCTATTATTTCACTTTAATGAAAATGTTGATATAAATGCCTTTGTTTTGTGCATGAAAATGTGAAGGTATGCAGATATCTTTTCTATTATTTTGATTTTTTTTAATTATTCATTTGATTTTCTCTCATTTTTCAGATCAATAGCCATTGTAATCATTACTCAGATTTTCTACAGCAGAAATGCAGCAAATAATAGAGAAAACAAGCAAGAGATTGGAACAGATAAAGAAAAGGGGAAATGCATAATAATTTTGCAATAAATAAACCTCACCATGTTCGAATTGTAAGTTAAAATACTTAGTGTAACAACTATATATTTACAATCATTTTACAAAATAATATTTCGAATAAGAATTTAAGTCTCTCTTGTTAATTGACTTCTATATGCATATGATAATTTCTAATTAAAAGGTAATATCATATGCTAAATGTAATATTATATCTATGCAAGATATTTAAAGAATGCTCTTGAATTGTATTTAAAATTTTAATTAAAGGGAATTTTCTGATAAAATATGTCCTCCATTAGGAATATAAATCAAACAAAAATATAATTATTCATTTACCAACAATTTGCTCAAGCTTGACTTGACCTCCTTTTTGTTCAAGCTTAGTTTGAGTATGACTCAAGTTTGATCCATTTAATGATTATTGAGCTTTTATACAAGTAGCTCATTATCGAATCTTTTTCCTCAAAGCAGTAGTTTAATTTGGGCCATGGTGAGCCCATCAAGAAGTTCTATTATTTAGCTTTTGATAGCTATTCAAACAAACCATATCAAGCTTATAAATGGGTCTCTGATGAGTCAACCCAATGAGCAACTTGTTAATTGCCTTATCAAGCTTCTAAGAGAGCACTTTATCAAGCTTTAAAATATAAGTTTTAATTTATTTTAAGAATTATTAAATAATAATTTAATTCATTAAATATTATCATATTGAGATTTAATCAAGCCTTAAATTGAGTCTTAATTAAACTTTGAATTATGCTTTAATAAAGCTTAAATCAAGCCTTACATTTTAATTAGCTCAAGCTTTAAATCATGATATTGTTCCATAAATGAATTAAGTAACAAGTTGTTGAAGCTCATTATTGAAATAACTTAGTATTTAAAAGATGTTTGAATTTGTTTGTTTGTTTAATCAAATGAACATGAATATTGTTCTGCTAGAAAACCATTTTAGAGTAAAAGTTTCTTAGCCTTTGTGAAATCCACACATAAGTATTTAAAAGCGAACAAGAAAACTCAAATTTTAACGTGAAAATCTAAAATAGAAAAAACCATGGGGCTAGCCCATAAAAAATTCAACTATATATTTTTTGGGTACAAGTTTTCCGATCTGGGATTACATAATTGTATATGAAAAGAGCGACAAGAATCTCAAAATGACAACACCATATAATTCGTTGTAACAATTGCTAGTGGTAGCAGATGATGATAGTGAACAACGAGAACAAAGCGATGAAGGTCTCCATCATGATGACCTTAGATTGATGATGATTTACGGCGGTGGTTGGCGACCGTCGATTGTACGATTGTGCTTGGAGGATCTTAAGCTTACTCTCTCTTGCTTCTCTTAAGAAATGAGGCTATTTATAGGTGGAGGAGTATTCTATAAATAAATCAACCACTCCCTGACGGCTAAATGATTCCTTTGGTCATTTGATGTATTTTAAGTATTTGAATGCTCAAACAAATTGAAATTGTAAGATCTTTGGCTTGTTAGATCCGCTCATCGAGGCGCTTCGATTGTTATTTAGGGATTTAAGATATCCCAAAGTTTTTATGATATTTTAAGTGCTTGATCTCTAGTCTTGACTCAAATCAGATTACTTTGATATCAAGATTCATGCTCTCAACTAGTGGAATTTTCAATGCCATATCAAATATGCTCTTATTAATTAAGTTATGAGAAGTTTGTTGAATGCTCGGTTCATTTGTAGCTCTAACAATCTTTGTTATGTTTTGATGATAGAGTTGTAAAGGCTTGTAAATGAAATATTTTTTTTCCTTAATGATATTAGGCTTTTTTTTTGGGTAAATTTTTTAGATGTTCTTCCTTATCTTAGGTAGTCGTTGAAGCATACCTAATGTGTTCTTATGAGTTATCACCTATTTATAAAAAAATAACACATTTCCTTAAATATTTAATTTTTTAATATTTAATTATGAAATTAATGAAATAGAAGATTTTTTAATTACAACTAAAATGCATTAAAGAAAGAAAATGATACAAAGATAGCAGTCATAAAAGCTAAAAAGATTAAGATTACCAAATCTAAAACTACAATAGAGTAGAGAATGATGTACATGATCCAAGTCCGAGAGAAATACATAAAACACATACATGATCCAAATCTTATTAATCATATATCTACAATTCTATTTTGAATACTTATGATTAGCATAGATTTATTTCTATTCTTCAATATTTAAATTTTTATATTAAATTTACTTATCTTATAAAATCATGTGACTTAAGTAATTATACTTATTTTATAAAAGAGAATGATTAAAAGTAAATTTTACCCTTTTTAAAAGTGTTTTCTAAGAAAACATTTATAAGTTCACTATTGAAAGTTTAATGTTTTAAAGCTCTATAGTGCAAAGAAGCTTATGATGAATGGTTGATTTTAATAGATGATTATTATATAGATAATGTTTGTCTATTCTGTAAGATAAATTTAGATGATTGAATATATCTCTCTATTCTGTATTAAAGGAATTTTGAGAAGCATGGAAATAACTAAATCCACCCACCTCTATTAGGACCTATTTTGATTTATTGTAGGTTATTGTTGCGACATAACCCAACACCGATTACTCCAAAACAACAACCATAACGTGTAGTAAGGAAACCCCATTATCTATACCACAAAACCAAGGTTACAAGATCCTTAAATACACCTGAACTACGCAAAGAGCTACAATCAAGGAGAAAACCCCAAGCTAAATACATCCAAAATCCAAAGAGCATAAAACTAAAATTAAAATGTAACTCGAAAAACCATTTGAAGGCAATGGCCTTAAATTCAATCAAGGAGAAAGAGTCCATGACAAGCTGCAACACAAAAAAAAGAGCTAAACACGCAAGTTTAAAATCAAAGAAGTTTGAGCCAATTAGATAGTGGACAAAATGTCTTGAATGCGGATAATTTGAAATGTTAGTGAAGAGGGATAAAGAAGGCTGCTCATTCCAAAATTTGGGGCAATTTAAAATATGAGCATCCAAACATGGGAAGGATACAGAAATGCAACTACAACCAAAGTGAAGTGAAATCCTCCAGACCATCCTTTCCCACAATAAGCTATTGGTGATTGTCATTTAAACATATATATCATAAAAAAATTCAACAATGAAGGTATCATCCAATCAATTTAGTGTATAAAAAAAAAGCAAGCGCCATGAGATAAGGAGTCAAGACATCAAAGCAGACAATGAACAAAGGATAAAGAATCAAATGAAAGTTATTCAATTCCAACACAATACCATAAAAGCAATGGGATTAGCGGTAGGTGAAGAGCCACCATATCTAGAATCCCAAACAACAATTCTTGACCATAGATTGCATGCAATCGAGAATCCCAAACCAACAACCATTTAAAATTATTACTCCGGATCACCACTAAACAACCAAGCCCCAATTAAATACCAAAACAAAAATGAACATCTAGCGGTGAAACCAGACATGAAAAAAAAAAAAAATTTTCCGAATGCAATGATAGACATAGTTTATACTGAAAATAGGTAGCAGTCCAACAAACCAGATAACATATACATCTGATTATTAACCAACACCAAAAGCTTATCCAAAGGTAGCATATGCATATATAGAATACTCTTTAAAATTCCATAAAGGTCAAGCTCCATTCCAAACAATCCCAAATTAAAGGAATAAACCAATTAAAGAACAATGAAACATCTATTAGAACCAAACATGAAAAATCAAGGCTCCATCATATCCAAATAAAAAGGAACCATAAAAAACAAGAAAAATCTAGCATTACTGCGACGAAATAAATATCAACAAAACCAAGACAAATACCTAAATTATTATCAATACCAAAAAGCTTATGCGCCATAGGTTGCGCGTGCATATTAGAGAATCCAACACCAACAACCCATTTTAAAATTCCATATAAGTTAACAAAGCTCCACATTGACAAACAACCGCAATCCCAAATAAAAGACAAAACAATTAAACAATCAAAATCTATTATGGATGAACCCAACATGAAAATAAATTAATTGGACCGTAGTCCAAGCAATACAAACAATGATGACATCTTGTTTCTATAGGTAGCCCATCCATCGAGGTTAACTAATTTTGATGATGAGGTAGAGTTAAGTTATCAAAGATAGCTCCTTGCAGCACCTAAGTTTGCTATCGCATGCATTGCCTTCCCTCCAAACATGGGAGATCTTATATTTAGAAAGGGTTTGATATGGAGCACATAAAACAATTCAGCATTTTAGTGAAGTTAAGAGGTCAATAATCAAAAGCATCCACTTCAATCCGTTAAACCTTGTTGAAGGCAAATCTCAAGCATAGTACACCAGTTCAAATGGAATAAATTGTAGAGGAAAAGCAAAAGAGCTTTACCTGTAGTTCTAAAAATACCACCACAATGTAACCATTACGAGAAACCATCCATTATTAATTTTAATAAGATTGTTTTGGGTTTAACCAATAAACTACCTTTTAATGACATATAGTTGAATAGATGAAGACCTAATTTGGCACCACAATAATACAACCTTTGAAGTGTTTATTATGTTGGCATTAAATAGCTCACTAATTTTGTATTTTATTCTAGCCATAATTTTTTACGGATTCATATATCTGTTTTGTTTGCTTTTCGCCATCCATATAAACCAAATAATAATACTAAGTGTAATTTTGATGTGACCTTTAGGGATGTTTTAAAATAAATATCAAGAGTTGGTATATGGATAAGGAACCATTGAAAAGGTCAGTTAAAAAAGATCATCATACCACCACACGCAATGGCCCCATTAACAAAAATGATTAACCTCTTCGATGTGAAAACAACAATAACATTTAGAGGGTAAGTGGAAGCCTTTGTTCCACATTAAGGTCAACCGATAAAGTTCTTAAGAATACGTGAAGTAATGGTGGAATATTGTTATGCCATATTTTGTCATGACATTAGAGATTTCATTTCTTTTATTATATAAAACATTTTTAAATTAAATTCACCATTGTGATAGTTTAAAGAATCGATCCTTGTTGATGAGGAGATTTGAATGAAATTAGCTTATCTATTATAGAGGAGGGATGTATTCAAGGAGTTTAGACATATTCCACTTATTATTATGCCAAAATGAGTTAACTCTAATGGTATCGGATGCAGAAAGTAATTAGTCAATGGACCCACCAATCCAGTTATCTTGCCAAAAAGGAGTTTCGAATTTATGCCCCAAGTAATTGTGATTGCCATCCATTTAATGCTTTGCATAATCTTCTCAAAGTGAGTCTCTAGAATTGTAGAACAAGTTATAGGGTGCTTCCCTTGGCAATATTTAACATTCATGAAGTTAGCCCAAAGGTTATTATTGCATCTAAAGTTCCACCAAAGTTTGTATGAAAATGCATTGATTGTATCTTTAATAGTCTACGACCAAGACCGCCTTCCTCAAAGCCACAACATTTTTTGCCAATGCATTTTTTTGTAGAAGTGTTAGAGCCCCAAAAAAAATTTATAAACCTCTCAATCTGTTGATGATAGAATTTGGTAGGCCTAATGGATTGAATGAGATAAATAGTTAAGGAGTGAGGGTGCTCTTAATCGTAAGCCTACGCCAAAAGAGAGAAAGTTATATTCCCAAGAAGAAATACGATTAGAGATCTTTTGGATTATATCATCATGATGTGACTTTTATGTCCTTTGAAAAGAGCACCAAGGTATTTAAGAGGCCGATGTTGCTTAAAATTAGTGATTATTTGAATATGGTTAACCTATTGATGGCAATTTTGGATGAAGGAATGAAAACATTTTGTCTTGTTAAGAAATAACCACTTTCCCTTCCAAAATTCTTAAGTAATTTCAAGATTGTTTTATATGTGGGATAGAAGCATTGTAAGATGATAAAGTCATCACAAAAACTAAGATGAAACGGAATCCACGAGTTTTATAAATCAAGTTAGGTTTATACAAGAAAATATCATTCAAACACACGGATAGGTAGTCAGACAATGATAAAAGAGTAGGAGAAAGAGGGTCTCCTTGTCTCAAGCCATGGGAAGATTTGAAAACGACTCACTATTATCACAAAAAACCAAGCATTGGTGGCACAATTTTAATAAGATAATAATCGCTGAGAGAAACCAAAAGGCGAAGAATCTTAAATAAAAAGTCCCAAGAGATTGTCAAAAGCTTTAGATATATCAGATAATGTTTCCACGTGGGAACGCTGTCATGGATTAATTCTTGGGCAGGAGGATGTTATCAAATAGCTCTACCTTTCATAAATCCGACCGATTGGAGAGATAATATTGGGAGCAAGGGGCTAATTGATTAGAGATTAATTTAGCAATTAATTTATTGAAAGATCGATAGGTCTAAAATCACCCAGATTGGTTTGAATTTTAGGGATAAGAATGATGGAGGTACTAGCGAAGGCTCTAGGAAGGGGTTTCCCTCAAAAAATCAAACCGCATTAATCAAATCAGTTTTAATAGTGGACCAGCAATGTTGGAAGAAATGGGTAGTAAACCCATCGTGGCCGATAATCGAGTTCATGCTAGTAAGGGTATCACCAATCTCACTTGGGGCGCAATGTGAGTAAATTGTTTTGCTGAGGTGATCAGGAGGGAATCAAGTGAGGATTGGAGATATCAATAAGTTCGGTTGTGTATTAAGTAATTTTAAAATGGTTACCAATCGAGTCTTGTAATTCTTTCTAGTGATCCAACGCCATTCTCATTTTAATTTTTTAATAGAGTTTAGAACTTTTCTTTTTTGAAAAGAGCTGAAAATATATTTTGTATTTCGTGTCCTTATTTGTTTACTAGCGCTTTTGGCCAATAAGTTTCTTCCATATTTTGAAATTTGACATCCTTAGCTTCCTTAAGTTGGTCATGTTTGCTGAATCCATGATGAGCTTCTTCAAGAGAACAAACCAAATTTTCCATACTTTTAAATTAGCAAAAGGTTTTAAATGATGTTTGTTCCACCAATTTAGAGTTTGTTTGAGCGTTTAAGTTTTAGAAAAACGGATCATACCTTTAACAAGTTGTCGGGGTGAATGGGCCATCCAATTCATCGAGACAACATTCAAAAAAGTCATTATGTTGCGTCCACATATTTTGAAATCTAAAGGGGAAGGACTCTAGGAGGTGGGAGGTTCATTACGAAATAAGAGTGCGTGATCCAAAGTTACTTAAATGTTGTGGTGTTGGCCATTGGTCAATCCAGAGAGTTAAATAAGACGATCGTTGCCAAAGTGAGTTGTTCCAAGTGTGAAGTTAGAACCGAAAACCGATGTCGGTTAAATTACAATCAAGGATCATATTGAAATCTTCCATGGAATGGTGTTAGGGAGGATCCCTTCTTTATCTTTAAGAATAGTGTTAAATCACCTCCAACAAGCCAAGGTAAAGTGACAGATGAGGCAAAGGATCTTTATTCCAAAGAATGTTCCTCCCCTCTACAAGCGGCATAAATAAAAGAACCAGGCAGAAATCCCCAAAGAGATGAGAACATTAATCAATTGATTATGATCTTCTATGATGGTGATAGTGATTGTGGTTTCCGAAGCACCAAATTTTTACTAATGTTGTGAAAAAAGTAGGAAACCGATTTTGAGCAACATTAGCAATCTTGGAAGTGAATAAGAGGTTCTATAATAAGGAGTGAGGCGTTGTGAGTGCGACAGGCTTCTAACCCTATTATGGACATTGGGGTCCCAATACCACCGAATATTCCATATAATAGATCTAATCATATGATGTAAGAAATTTGAAGAGCATAATAAGGAAAATGGAAGGAAAGTCAGAAAACCTAATGCATTTTTTAAGAGATGTGGAGGATCTGCTCTAGTGGAGCTTCTAGGATTTGTGGATTTCTTTTGTAGGACTGTTTGGAAAGGTCTTTCTCTCGTGTATCTCCATCCGAGAGAATAATTTAAAAATTCATGTTAGCTTCCGTGGCAATTAATGGAATGGTGATAGAGATTTCCCCTTCTTGTCTGTAAATTTGTTGATAGGATAGGGTTCGAGTATTATCATGGCGATGAAGGTGGTGTTTTTTCCAATCTCCATTTGATTATGAGTTGAATGTTTTTCTAAAACTGGGGTTCTCAATCACGTTTGTTTTGTTGATGTCAAAGTGCCATGAGATTCTCTTGTTTTCCCAACAAGAGGTCATCACCAATGTTTCTTTGAGCTAGGTCATGGTAAATTTCAATATTTGGTTGGGGCAATAAATTGTCTATTGGTACAAATTTCAACTAGATTAACCCTTTCCCTCACATGATGTATCATCATGATATTCCACTAATTCATTATGAAGCCCTTTTTTTGCTGAATCGTGTAGAAACGATAAGTTTATGTGAGTTTGTGCCTATTTGATTGATTTTGGGAACATAGGCCATTTTGTAGGTTGATCTTTTGGTAAAGAGGAGATGGCTTATCTTTTTTAGGAGGGTGGAGAATAAAACAATCGAGTTTTCATGCCCATGAATTTTGCAATGGGAGCGTAAAATGGAAAGTTTTCAAATTCAACTTTTGGTTATAGCCTAGTTTTTACGAGCCTATCCAAACTTCTTTTGGGTGCTTTTGGTAATATCTATTTCAACTAATAGAAAGCAAAGGAGGATACATTATTTGTATTTGTAATGTCGACCAAATAAAGCCCCACGGCAAATAGACTTGATGTGTAACAAAATGAATGCACATGTTAGGGAAAGATAGCCAAATTGGAACAATCGGGGACTCTTCCTTAACATCAAAACTAGGCGACCACTTAAGGAGGATTTGACAATTATAAACTAGATAAGAGCGGCGTGCAAACACTCGAATAATCCAGATCATTATTAGTTGGATAAGCACATGCCGAGGGTCAATCAGCCCTACCGAAAAGGAACCCGAAAGTTTTAGACTATGAAAGAAAGCTCGAATCTTATCAACAGTAGGTCTCCGTAAATTAAATTTCCCAATCAGTGAATATTTGAAGGTTTAGCTAATTTTTCAACATCCATGCGAACACATCACGGTGGATTCCTCAGCAGAGCAATTAAGTTAACCGATTCAGAGTGATTGTTACCGGATAACGTGTCCTTGAAGATTTCAGTGAGGAGTATTGGATGAAGGAACGAACTTACGAGAGGGGCATCGCCTTCGGATCCATCCCGTGAGCGAGTTTTTAGCGGAAAGGCTATTTTCCGCCATCAAGAGCGCGGAGAACATTTGAAGCCGCGGACATGTAAAAAATGGCGAGCTGCTGACAAAGAAAGCAGGAAAAAAAACCCTAGCGGAGGTCGCGTGAGGCGCTTTTCTCTTCTAGAAAAAAAAAAAGATGAATATATTGTAAGGTGACCATAACGTGCACCTAAATTTACAAGTGCTCATCAAGGTGTTCATGTTATTGAGAATACTAATGAAATACTAGCAAATGTATTACACTTAACCTCTTCATAAGATTTTACATTCCATCAATGATGTTCTATAAAATCATGCTTGCTTTCCACAAGCTATGTGGACTTAAGAAACCACCCTTTCTTTAATTTACAAGCTATCAAACACAAAGCTATCAAACACAAAGTCAAATGAAAGCTGCTGCAAACAAATTAAGCAAACATGTGCTTGTTTTCAAATTGATTTAATTATCAAGCTTGAGCTTTAAGATGATGCTATTTATTTTTTATAAGAACTATAAGTTGATAAAGACAGATATTTTTTTTTTCTTATTTCACCATTATGATGTGTGTTCGTCTTTGTTCTTAATAAAATAATGCTTAATGACAACAACAAAATATATATTTTTTCTATTATTTCACTTTAATGAAAATGTTGATATAAATGCCTTTGTTTTTGTGCATGAAAATGTGAAGGTATGACAGATATCTTTTCTATTATTTTGATTTTTTTTAATTATTCATTTGATTTTCTCATTTTCAGATCAATAGCCATTGTAATCATTACTCAAATTTTCTACAGAAATGTAGCAAATAATGACAAAATAAGCATGATTAAAACTTTAATTAGGAATAAGCATGTTTTAAAAATTTAGAAATCATCATAAGATACATATTATTAACATTTAATTTATCAAATAAAAATTTTTTTTGACAAACTTATGTGATTTAATTTTTATTATGAATTGAACTTGGTTTTTTTATTATATGACTTTCATATGATAGAATTGATTCTTACATAAGAAATTTTGATGTATATGTTGAGTTACATTTATGATTTAAATTTCAATATATACATGCACAAAGGAACCCTATATATAAATATTTGTAAAATAAGAAAACTCAACTTATAGGATAATTTATGATTCTCTTTAGTTTTACATAATTTTGTATTATGTATATTTTATATAAAGATATGACTATTAATTTTTTATATAAGGAGTATTTTTTTCTTTTGATGTCGAATGAATTATCTTGTTTGATTAGTAGACTTTGATCATATTAAAAAATAGAAAAATAAATGTGATGGAAACTTATTTTTAATTTTATTTTTTTTTGCATTTTTTATAGAGTGAATTATTGAAATTTGAATGCTTAGTAGTTTGCATATTGGAGAATGTGCTTGATCGTTATCTTAATGATATTTAAATATTTAGATTATTTTTAAATAATATAAAATGTAAAAAACATTACAAATATTTTAAAATAATATGTTGGTTATGATCACCTATAAGATACTATTGATCCAATAAATTTATTAAATAAAAAAATGTAGCTAGAGTACTTAAAAAATATAGGCTAGAACAATGTACATCAAGGTAACATATAATCTACAACTTCTGAGTATGCTAGAGTACATCTAATGTGTCTGCGTGGTGGAAGTCGTTACTTCACGGTGTGTAAGTCACGGTGATGTAGGGGCGTCGCAGTGATCATGATACGCATCATCTTCGACCTTCGTTCCGGTGTCATCGAGAGGTGTAACATCCGGTATCTCTGCGATGGTCAGGCGAAGGGTACTATGGGGTAACCTGGATGCATCTGGCATGTATCTGGATGGGTGAGGATACATGGAAGAGCCTGACTTGCCGGGAAATGGGTGAACATACTCTGGTGTGCTATATGGGTAAGTGTATGGACCGGCATGGACGATGGACACGCATCGAATCTGTAGCATATGGTGAAAGACGTGGCGCATAGAGCTACTAGCTTTGCATCTCTATACCTATCGATATGTGCATGTCCTTATTAAGTTTCGCATAATTCCTCGCAAGTATTGATCGAATCTGTGTCCATATCTCTCCCAAAATAAGCTGAGAATATATCCTGTGTGTCCAAGATATGTTCCCTCTGCGGAGAAAAAAAAATATTGTATATTAAGCATATAAATTTATGAATAGCAAAAAAATTTTTTTAACACTTACCATCAGTCTCTCTCCAGGAGCACGAGGATAGTAGGTGGTTGACGGTATGGTAGGAGCCCTGAGCATGCATAAGGAGGCTCAGGATCGATACCACCTCATATACCGACTCACAACCGTCTGCAGTGGAACGCACAACAATGGCATCGTGCGGCCTCCCACGTAATATGTGGGTTGGTGGTAAACAAACCGGTCAACATCGCCTTTCCCATCCATCGACTGAAGGATCAATAGGATCGGCATCAACTCTAGGTGATAGCCCGAACTGTCAGAACGCGATCAGGGAGATACCACTCGATGCGCTTCCAAACAATGGAACCCGAGCCGACCATCTCACATCCATAAAACGGACATCTCACAGTGCGGATCTGCTGGCCTTAAGGTTCTCATATCACCTACAATAGTCATATAATATTTTTTATGTCATGTATGAAATTAAAAATAATAATAATAACCAAAAGTGTAAATGGTGATACCTGGCTTTGAAGCAAACCGTCAAGCTCATCCCGGTACACTCTGACATGAGCAGGTTTCATCTCCATGCAAGTCTCATTCCATCTCCAACCAACACTCAAACCCTCCAACTCAAGGGTAGGTACTGCAATATGGGTCGACCAACGTATAAATGCTCTCAAGACCATACCTGCAGTAGGTGCAGACATCCTGCCATGTTCGTTCGCTTTGGTCTTGTTGCCTCATTCAGCTCTCTATATAAGTTTGACACACGGTGATCCAATCCCAACACGCTAAATAATGTCGATCTCTAATAATGGTAAGTCGGAGATGTACCTCGACGGGGCGTGTGCATGAGGAAGCATCCTATGGTGAACAGTATGTACGCTCTAACATGCATCCAAAACTCAACATCTAACATATCCAAGTGCGAATCACGAAGAATGTCCAACGCACGACATGGCATGCGGTCTGGCGTGTGCTTGCCCCATACACGTAGATGTCAGATGTGGTTGAATGGGATTGTGGTATAGTACATCGGGCTCAGGATGTCTCTCCCAATCGCAATAATCCGCCATGCGCCATCGTCACCCACTCCAACAGCTGTGGAACCTATAACAGGAGGTCCATCAATTCGAACACCAAGGATCATGGCTACATCCTGCAGTGTGACTATCATCTCACCGACCGTTAGATGAAATGTGTTCGTCTGTGGTGACCACCGCTCCACCAAAGCTGTGAGTAAGTGGTGATCTAGTCTGAGGTATTGCAAAACCGGTGTAATCCAACCTCTCATAGTCCATCCATGAACCGAGGGGCAATTAGCGGCCATTCACTGATCATAAGTAAATGTGAAGCAGCCTCGAGAATCATACTCTGCACTAAACAAAGTGTAAGTACCATCAAAAATTAAGATAAAATGTAAGAAGCATACTTTGTAGCTATGTCACGAATATTACAACAATATACCAAATCAGGATGTACAGCTCTATGTCTGCCACAAAGCGCCACAATGCTCGGATGCACCTTAGGTGGTGCGGGACCATAATCGACAGGGGGCTCATCTGCGTCGGCCTTCGCTTCCCTCATCTCCATCCCATATTACACGAAAAGTTATCGGTCTTAATGGATTCAATTTGATAAAATGCAGATCAATCAAACCAAAGCAATACATAAGTTCATAACATATGTTGAATTATAAAATAACTCGATTGAACTCCACATAATCATCCAAATAAATATTGAATGCACTAAAATGACCAGTGACGCCAAACTAATGATTCAATACCAAGTAGAGAAAAGCGTAACATTTTAAGTATCGCAATCCAAAATCAGATACATAGCGAGAAAAAGTAGAGGTAAACCTAAAAGATTTGGTTATGAAGTATTTAAAATGAACTTAATTTATTAGAATTAATCAAGAATATCACACTTAACAGACACAAAGAAGAAAAGAATTCATAAAGAAGAAAATAATTCATGTAATCAACCCCATGTAGTGGGTCAAAACTTGTTGTACTAACAACACACCCATTGATACACGTAAAAATCAATGCCTTCAAGGAAAACTCATCAAACTTTCTCTTGCATTGATATTGAATTCCCTTAGCATTGCAAGCTAATAATATAAACAACCCTACTAAAGAGCATATGCAAATTGTTAACAAATTTCAAGCATGTAAAATGATAGAAGAAAAATGCATGTTATATGAAAAGTCCTTCAACAAGAAAATCAAATTTTTAGAGATTTTGATTAGGAAGAAGCACATCAGGCCAAAGATCCACTTCTAGCTATTGAACTTATGTATGAAAAAATTAGTTGATTGAAGAAGAAACAATGTGTGGCCTCAACTAACAGTGTTATAGCTAACAAAAAAAGTAATAACACTTGGTATTTGCGAAGAATGTGATTAAAATGATTATTTTAAAACTAAGTTATCAAATGAAAAAAAAGTTTCTAGAAGTATATTATGACAATTAGACTATCATAAGTATTACAAAAAATTTATCCACCGTGACAATATAAAATACAATGAGAGAGACATTTCACCTAAGAAAATTGAAAATAAACTAGCACAAGTTATATTTCAACAAATTTCCAAACAACAAATATCCTAATCAAAGATTCACCTACAATAAATTTTGATAATATAATCAACAAACTAGGTATGATTAATATATACAAAATAGCTTAAGGAGAGTGCTGAAATAACTCTAAATTCGTAGCCAACACATTTTCCATCTACCACAACCTAGCAACCTTTGAATATCATCTTTCCATCTATGATAGTCCAACAATCCATAGATAGCACCTTTTCATCTATAGTAATCCAACAATCTATGGAGACATTTCATTACTATAAACTTAATTCTAGAATCCAAGATTAAAAACTAGTTTTCAATTTTTTTTATTGCCTTGATACCTGTTTCTCCATCAATTAAGTATATCACACCTTTCACATAAAACAAGAAAAATAAATTTTAGCTATAAAATCTTTATTTTCAATCACTCAACTTATTCTAATTTTCACGACATTTCATTGATAGATATCCCCTCTACAAACTTAAGTGTGTTGGGGCTATGTGCACGAAAGAGATCATTCACTAAAAAAAAAAAGACTAATTTACATTATTTTAAAATAGAACCAATATGTAATGACCTAACCAAGGGATTGTGCATATCACTTTCGTTTTTGAAAAAAAAAAACAGAAAATACCTTTTTAGGCAAAATTCATGGATCTGGCGCGGAGTCGGAGGCGGCGGATCGGCGGCGACAATAGGCAGGCGAGCAGCGCTTGTCGTGCGGAGACGCCTCTAGAGAACGAAGAAGTGTGAGATCGAGAGATCGATCCCGATCTCGGTTTTTAAAAAAAAAATTGATTTCGATTGCGTTAAGCGGGCGGATTTTTAATTTTTAAAAGCGTGCTTATTCCGCTAATTAAGGTTTTAATCATGCTTAGTTTAAAAATTTTGCTGCAAATAATAGAGAAGACAAGCAAGAGATTGAAACAGAGATAAAGAAGGGAAATGTATAATAATTTTGCAATAAATAAACCTCACCATGTTCGAATTGTAAGTTAAAATACTTAGTGTAACAACTATATATTTACAATCATTTTACAAAATAATATTTCGAATAAGAATTTAAGTCTCTCTTAATTGCTGATTTCTATATGCATATGATAATTTTCTAATTAAAAGGTAATATCATATGCTAAATGTAACTATTATATCTATGCAAGATATTTAAAGAATGCTCTTGAATTGTATTTAAAATTTTAATTAAAGGGAATTTTTCTGATAAAATATGTCCTCTATTAGGAATATAAATCAAACAAAAATATAATTATTCATTTACCAAAAATTTGCTCAAGCTTGACTTGACCTCCTTTTTGTTCAAGCTTAGTTTGAGTATGACTCAAATTTGATCCATTTAATGATTATTGAGCTTTTATACAAGTAGCTCGTATCGAGCTAAGCTTGTTTTGCCAAGCAGTAGTTTAATTTGGGCCATGGTGAGCCCTTTAAAAGTTCTATTATTTAGCTTTTTTGATAGCTATTCAAACAAACCATATCAAGCTTATAAATGGGTCTACTAATGAGTCAACCCAATGAGCAACTTGTTAAGCGAGCCTTATCTAATCGAGCACTTTATCAAGCTTTAAAATATAAGTTTTTAATTTATTTTAAGAATTATTAAATAATAATTTAATTCATTAAATATTATCATATTGAGACTTAATCAAGCCTTAAATTGAGTCTTAATTAAACTTTGAATTATGCATTAATAAAGCTTAAATGGAGCCTTACATTTTAATGAGCTTGTTCAGAAGCTTTAAATCATGATATTGTTTTTGAACATAAATGAATTGAGTAATAAGTTGTTCAAAGGCATTCATTAAATACTTGAGTATTTAAAAAGATGTTTGAATTTATTTGTTTGATCAAATGAACATGAATATCCTCTTATTAAGTGAGTCATGAGTTTGTTGAATGCTCGGTTCATTTATAGCCCTAACAATCTTTGTTATGTTTTGATGATAGAGTTGTAAAGGCTTGTATGAGAGAAATATTTTTTTTTAATGATATTAGGTTTTTTTGGGTAAACTTTTAGATGTTCTTCCTTATCTTAGGTAGTCAGCATACCTAATGTGTTCTTATGAGTGATCACATATTTATAAAAAATAACACATTTCCTTAAATATTTAATTTTTTGAATATTTAATTATGAAATTAATGAACTAGAAGATTTTTTTTTTAATTACAACTAAAAATGCATTAAAGAAAGAAAATGATACAAAGATAATAGTCATAAAAGCTAAAAAAGATTAAGATCCAATTCTGTCAAATCTAAAAATTACAATAGAGTAGAGAATGATGTACATGCAAACCTAAAAGTGATTGGATCCAAGTCCGAGAGAAATACATAAAACACATTAGCCAAATAATATGAGTTTTTCGAGCAAGAAAGGTCTTCAATGAATCAGAAGATTCCATTAGATGCCTGGACTAACATATTATATATATATATATATATATATATATATATATATATATATATATATATATATATATATATATATATATATATTTGTCTTCTAATTATTAGTTAAAATAATTAAATTTGTCTTACTCTCAAAGAAAAGTCATACAGAATATATCTCATATTTTTTTTAATTATGCATTATTTAATTTCTTACATAGTTAGAATTAGTCTTATAATTACTTGAAATATTCTTTTTCTTTTCTTCTCAACTAACTCTATAATATAAAGCTAATATAAACAAAACAATTGTGTAATTAAGTATAAAGCTAATAGGTAATATTAGAGATGATGTAGGTGATATTAATGCATCATGTGGCTCCTCCATTTGAAGAACTCATCCCCAGTTCTAGCTGTCCATCATCTCATAGATAACAGGTATAAATGTCTGAGATATTAATCCCATGTGGAATCTCAATGAGATAAGCATTATCATTAATTTTACGTTGGATGGAAAATGGACCAAGTTTGCGAGGGGCTAGTTTATGATTCGTGCCAAGGGGTAGACGTTCTTTACGGATACAAACCATTACTAAGTCCCCTAGCTGAAATTCTTTGTAACAGCGATGAAGATCAGCTTAGGATTTGTATTGATGTATGGACATGTAAATTGTTTTGACCTCCTGTAATATGCTAGTGAAATCTGAACTTAAATGTTCAAACTTAATTTTACACTTGGGCAGCATTGAAATATCAGCGTGTGATTGGGTATCTTCGTATAGACAATGGAAAATTGTTATTTTCTATGGGTTCAAACTAATTGCTCGAACTAGAAGTCAAATATCGTTGAGCTTAAAGCTTGGCTACCCTTTTCTTATGTATTCAATCACTGATAGAATTAATTGACTTAAAGCTTGGCTACCCTTTTCTTATGTATTCAAATGAATTTCTCCAAACTAACTATATCTACATCCTATAATTTTAGGGTTTTAATAGCACGAAGGGATTGGTTCCAAGTCTTGAATAATTTTAGGGTTTTTTGCCAATAATACATAATACAATAATAAAACAACTTATCTTGCATATATAAAAAAGGAATCACTTGCATTATGAGGAAAACTTAATTTTAAATATACATGATTATTTTTTCTTTATTAAAATTTCTAGCCATGGACTACTATATAAGTAGCGTGTAGCTCACTAAAAATCTTTCAATTTGAATAATTAATTTCAGAGTTGTTTCTCTTATGGCTTTCCTTCTTTTTGGTTACCTTCATTCCTCATGGTAATCATAGCTACTCAATCATAAGAAAGGGAAACGTGTGCTTACCTTCATCTTGGCTCATTGATTAAATATCACACATAAAATGAAGTTTTGAATCATTTCAAACTCATTCTAATAATATTTATGTGGAAACTACTCATATTATTAGTATTATTTTGGAATTCTGAAGGGAATCCAATTCGTTCAGTGGAAAGAGCCTCAAATTTTTTGCACAGCTACAAATGCTTATCCATGGAGTACCAAATCAACAACGACCCCAACGCTCCACTCTTATTCTGAGCCTCAAGCCAGGGACAAACATGACTCTCGACCTCACCAAGTTAGTCTCAACCCCGCCATTCCTCTCGGTCGAGGGAGGAGGCCATACCCTTCACCTCCTCGCCAAACATTCCGAATCATCGACCTCTTGACATCGAGAATGGGTCGGCAAGGCCATAGGCGTTCAACGAGCGGAGTGTGAGCCACCGGTTAACGACGAGAGAAAGTGTTGCGTGACGTCCATGGAAGCCTTGGCGGAGTTCCATCGTGCATGTATCTTGTTTAGGTATTTTCGAGAATTTAAAAACTATAACGCTTTGCGATCATTTTATAGCATTCTTGGTGAAATAAGTAGTGTTCCCATTATTTTAATGCTATTATAACAACATATAGTTCTTGTTTGTAAATCGTCCATTTTGGCTATGTTCACTTAATTTTTCGCTAAAAAATGCAACTAGTTTTCTGTCTTGAGATAATACAATACCTATAGTGGATGCATCTCTCTCCACCAAGAAAGGTTTATCAAAGTTCAAAGCTAGAATCGGTCGATGAGAAGGTGTTTGATGTATTCAAAACTTTGCTGTTGTGATTTTCCCTAGTTGAATTTCTGCCCCTTCAAACAATCTGTAATGAGAGCCATTATTCCATCAAAATTGCGAATAAACTTCCGGTAGCAAGGCTAGGAGACTTCGACTTACATGGTTGTTCGAATTAGCCACGTTCTAATAGTCTCTACCTTTGCAGGATCAACTGCTACACCCTCTGTCGTAATGATAAATCGAAGGAAAAGGACTCTTGAGGTTGCAAATTTGCACTTTGGTAAGTTGACTTGGTCAACTCTTAGGTTTAACTTGGTTTGACCTAATTTGATTGATTGATTGATCATCCCATGATGATTGTTGATCATGATGAGAGGCATAGATGAGTTTGATTCAATCCAATTTGGTTAGGATTAGAATTTGGCTCAAACTTTAGATCACTTTGGGTCAAGTGAGCCTAAGTGGGTCAAATGGCTTGGTCAAAACTTGATTTGAGGTTGATTGAACTTGTATATGGACTTATGATTGAAATATAAATCCTTTGCAAGTTATTTGAATTCAAATAGGTTTTGATTCATTTGACAATTTCATATTCAAAGGAAGAATATGAATGGATTTTGACTTTGATTTTTGAATTGTATTTTGATTTGGTAATTGATGTTTGTATTTATATTTGAATTCATGATTGTAGGATTGATTGAATCATGAAGGAAAATCAAGAGTTTGGCTAAGTCCTTAGAGAAGATTAAAGACTTAAGAGATTTGGACTTAGGAATTTCAATCATAGGTTTTCAATTATGGATTTCATTCATGGATTTGATCACATGGAGTTGATTTGAGCTTGGAGAAAATTAAATAAGATTGATTTAGAGTTTGACTTGAAGGAAGGAAAGGAATGGTTTAAGTTAAGGGTAGGAAAATTTTCCTAACACTTCTAAGGCATGACATGTTCCTATGGCAAACTCTTCTAAGTCTCTAGAGCTGGTTGAGTGTCCACCTAATCACTAGATATGTCTTAAGACTAAATAACTCTTAAAGTATAAGAGAAGTCCTATGTCTAAGATGGAAGGGTTGAAAGCTCACTATAAAAATGAGATCAACAGAGATCAAATCAAAGATCAAGAAGTTCAAGGGTATGTAAAAACTAAAGATCAAGTAATAAATATTCTCACAAAGCCATTAGTTTTGCAATGATTCATTAATTGAAGACACTCCTTAAAATAGTAAATAATAGTTTTGGTTTTAGTGTTTAGAAATTAAATCAAAATTTATTAATTAATCTAGTATAATCTATATTAGGAATCTCTTGAAAAAAAAATATAAGGATGTATTTATTTAAGAGTATTTTTGTATTCAACATATACTATAAACTAGAAAATACTATTTAATAATAATTTTAGAATTCCTAGATCATGCTAGCGTATGAAAGGTCTATAGAATGATTTTTGTACAACTATAAATATGACTTAATCCTTCTCATTTTGAAGAAAAAAAGATAAAATTTTTAATTCAAGTTTCTTTTGCTTTGTCCTCCATAGAAAGTTTCTCATTCTCATTTTCTAATCTTTACACATTTTTTAATCCTACCCAACATTATTGGTCTATTTATAGGAATAATGTAAGAAGAGTTTTCTGAAGGAGTAATGTATGAAGAGTTTCTTATGTTTAATAAATTAATCCAAAAATATTATTAAGAAGTCTAGCATATTCAATGTTAGAAATCTCTAGAGAAAAATATTAGAATGTATTTCTTTGAGTGTCTTTTTGTATTCCACATCTATTTGAATTTAGAAATCTCTATTAAATAATTTTTGTAGAAATCTCTAGATTATGTTAGTGTATGAAAGGTTTCTAGAATGGTCTTCATAACAGTATAAATAGGCCTTTGGTCTTGTCATTTTGATGTAAGAAAAAAAAGTTAAGTTTTAATACAAGTTCCTCTTCCTTTGTCTTTCACAATAATTTTTTCATTCCCCTTTTATTTTCTACAAATAATCTTTCTATCATCTTACCATTAATAAATCAATCAATGGTTATTTTCAAAATAGTTTGTTACTAGTTCATGAATTGAAAGATGAGTTAAAAAAGTTTTTGGATTTCCTTGATTTTTTTCTTTTATTTAAAAAAATATTATTTACTATTTTTTTTAACCTTTTGTTGTCGAAAGTTATACAATTAACTTTTAAAATAATTTAAAAGCATTTTAAGTTTTTTTTTAATATTTTCTCTCGACCAACTAATACAATAGGTTATTATTACTATCACTAGTTATCGCATTTGCCATAAACCATCATCAACCGCTTTTGATTCAACTGTTGGTCATTGCTACTAGGTAGCATCATTGATTGTGATCAATAGTGCTCTCATTGCTATTCATAGATGATCACTATTACTCTTAATGATCCATCCCCACCATATTTTATCGTAATTTTATATAAAGACTTTTTTCTATTATTTCACTTTTATGAAATTTTTTAGAAAATTGTTCTTGTCTTTGAACTAGAAAAATCATTAGCAATGACAGCATCAAAATTCTTTACATTATTATCTCGGTTTATGAAAACTTTCAAGTAGATGCCCTTTGTCTTTGGTTTAAAATGTACTAGCTATTTTCTACTATTTTTCTTACTTTTTTTTTATATTTTATCATATCTCATTTTTCAGATCATGACACATTGTTATACAAAATCAAATTAAACCAACTTGCACTGCTATAGCTCTAGTCATCAATTTTCAGCCCGATGTGAAAAATATATTCCATTGTTCGGAAAATATTCCACAATAGCAATGCAACATGCAACATGGAAGACGTGTAATAGATTCAGACAGAAGAAAGAGATGGGGGATTGTACAATAATTTTGTAATAAATATGTCTCTCAAGCTTAGAATTATAATACGTAGCCTCACAAATTTATTTTAGGTTTTGGGCCTGTTGAAAAGTAAAAATTCAAAGTCTTGTAATGTATTTAAAATACTTTGAAAGAGTGACTTGTGGTACATTTGGAATTCACCCAATTTAAAAGAATTTTAAATACACCAATCAATGTAAAATTATACAATCCACTAGCACCCACCCCATTGCCTAGTGGTAATACCATCAACCCAACCACCGCGTCACCCCATAAAATACTTTACATTACATTCTTTCTACCAAAAAAAGAAAAACCCATATGTTTATAGAGTTTTCAACCAAACAACCGAAAATAATCCAAACACATTAAATTCACTTTACACTATATTCTTTTTATATTGCATTTCTTTTTAAGATAACTAAACAGCCCCTAAATTGTAAAAATATGAAATTTTGTAACAAAGTTAACCTCATATGAATACTCAAGGGACTAATTTAGGATTTAATTTTAAAAGAATATCATAGGTTGGCTAACGAGAAAATGCTAGGAGAAAATTCACAAGCTGTAGTGGAAACATATGCATGCACTAGCTCACTATATCAAGTTCTTTATTTTATTTCCAATGATAGAATCATCAATCCCAATTGTAATCATACATTAAATTTAGGGTTCCATGGTGCATGGAGTCCAACTTGGCCCTTCATTAAGCAAGGACCCTAGTTTTGCGATATACAGCGATCGAGTTAAAACCCAAATTTACCCGGAAGATATTAATTTCAAAAATCAAAAACTACAAACTGTTAGGAGATAGTAAACAACACCTTTCGTTGAATAAATTTTCTCTCTCCCAGACACCGCGGTCTCTAAATTACTAACTTCAAGCCTCCATATTTCCTTCAAAGATGACGGGCAATTAGCGACCGCGATGACAATCAAGAAAACATTTAAATAGAAAATATGCCAAAACCAAACTCCTCTCTTCATGCTCTAAATTGATTTTCTCTCTTCATGCTCTAAATTGATTTCCTCAATATAAAGTGAGATTATTCGCCACTCTCAATTCAATTCTATCATTGCCATCCACTAGCTTGATCATTGTCATTGCCATTGCTTTGATCATTGCTCACCACCTCATCGCCACCATCGATTGAGACCCATCGTCATTGCCACTATCATTGTTTGCCATACCACCATCTCGTGTACCAGCTACCGTCAAATACATTTCGTCATATTCACTTTTACAAAATAAGAAAAATAAAACTCTCATATTTACAGATTTTTAAATAAACAATTTTAAGTAATTTAAATACATTATATTTAATTTACCCCATATTTCTTTTTCAAATAACCAAACAGCCCTTTAGAAGTCACGCAAAATATGTTGCACATGGGATTTAGAATACCATAAAAAAGTGAAAAAGTGTGTAAGCCAAATTCAGTGCACTCTGTTTTCTACTAAACAAACATTAATAAATCATTTGTTTGGGCAGCAAAAGTTGTAGTGGCATTTTGAACATCATTAATCGGTTAACATAACTCGACTTCTTCTTGCTGATTAATTTTATGGAGCACAATATTGAATTTATAGGAAATTTATAAATCAATCATCAAAATCATATATATTTATAATTTAATCATCTTTTAAAATTTTTATATTATCGTACTCATATATTGATACGTGCCACGATCAAAGCGTTGAAAATTTTATAAAAATGAAAAATATGAACTGAACTTTTATTATGAATTTCAACATTTGAATGTCAAATTTAAATTTTGAGGTTGTAAATGATTAATTTGTAAAAATCCAAGAATATGGTGATAGTATATATAAAAGCTCAATTTTAGAGAAATTTATAAATCAACCATCTTAATTTTTTATCAATAAGAGCAATGCTTGATTAAAATTTAAAAAGAAGCATAAACGTTAAAAGAAATTAGTTTTTTTTTTCCCAGAAAACACAACTTAAAGTAAAGTTTTCCTGCAAATGTCGAAACGCGAATTCAGTGCACCTTTTCCTCACAACTTTTCATCACAATTTTAATTGTTAATTAATAATTATATAATTTAAATTTTTATATTTCATATTATTATTTTTAAATTATTAATATATTATAACTTAATTTATAATTATTAGCAAATTTTATATAATTTTGTTATAAACGAGGAAGCTATAATAATTTAATAATTTATTTAAATTAATTATTTATTAGTTTTATAATTTTATCTTATAACAAAGAAAATATTAAAATTTAGATTGTAAATCTAAAATTTATAATTTAAAAATTATTATACAATTTATGAATTTTGTTATTATTTTTTTGATAAATTAATCTGAAATTTGTCAGCATCATTATAATTTAACTTTATTGTTATTTATTCTTTTTGCAATTTTATAACCAGTTTCAAACTTATATAATGCTATTTCAATGCTAAAATTATAACTTTTATAAAAAAAAAAGCAAATAAATAAATAAATATACATTTAAAACATTAAGTAATATATTTAAAAAAATTGAAGTACATACTCATTCCATATGATGGCATAGCACTTGTTCTAAATTTATATCTATTTGAAGGTCATAATTATCATTATTATAATTGATATTTCTTTAGCTTATTCCTCCTTATCATATAGTGTTGCGATAAGTGAAAATCTATATTAATTAAGTTAAAGCTTGGCTACCCTTTTCTTATGTATTCAAATGTATTTCTTCAAACTAACTTTATCTACATCCTATAAATAAAATATTAATTGATATATTTATAATATTAATTATCATTATTAAAAAATTAATTATTTATTTTAATACTAAAAAAATCAATAATTTTTTTAAAGTTATTATTTAAATTTAATATTATTCTATATTATAAATTTATTTACTATTAGTTTGAATTAGTTAATAAATTATTTAATTAAATTTGGCTATTTACATGTGAAATATAAGCTAATTTAGGATGCTAAAGTTCAGATTTGATTATGTAAAATATGTTTACTTTTATCAATTAAAAAAGATTAATTAAAAATAGATAAAAATTGTAATGTTTTCTCTTTTTTTAGCTCACGGAAAGAGTTTGTTTTCTCTTTTTCGAGAGAGAGAGAGAGAGAGAGAGAGAGTTTATTTTCTCTTTTTGTTAGCTCACGGAAAGAGAGATAAAGAAAGAGAGAGGGAAAAAAGAGAAAAAGAGAGAGCAGGAAAAAAAGAAAAAAAATAAAATAAAATTTTTGACTTTTAGTAAACCGAGAGAGAGAGAGAGAGAGAGAGTTTGTTTTCTCTTTTTTTTAACTCACGGAAAGAGAGATAAAGAAAGAGAGAGGGAAAGACAGAAAGAGAGAGATAGAGGGATTGTTTGGAGGGAGAAAAGACCATATATGATTGTATTGTTGTTGTCTAGTTTTTGTCTCTTTGTAGAAAGAAAGAGAGAATTTTCTTTTTCAGCTAGTGCTATGATCATGTTTCTAGAATTGTTGTTCTAGTTTAGTCTTTTATATTAGTTCTTTTAAATTTTTTATTTCTGTTAAATAAAAAAAAAAAAAGACAGAGAAAGAGAGAGAGAGAGAGAGTAGAAAAAAATATATAAAATAAAATAAAATAAAATTTTTTGTCTTTTAGTAAACTGAAAGAGAGAGAAAGGAGGCAGAAGAAAAATAAATAAATTTTGGTTTTCTCTGTAAGACGTGAAGAGAGGGAGAAGGAGAGTAGAAGAGAAGTTTTTTTATTTCTATTCTTTTGATAGGAAAGTCCGGGATTTAGATTCATCGAGAGGGAGAAGGAGAGTAGAAAAGAACTCTCTTTTGTAAATTATGGCTATCAGACCGGATTTCACTTAGGTTTAAATCTTTAAATATGATAACATTAACTATGACCATTTCAGAATATATGCATTATCTGTTTGATTTTATAGAGAGATTTTTTTTAATTTTTTTTTGGCGTATTTGCATCAACTAACATTTTACTAACCCTTTATATATTAACAAACTACTCCACCTGCTATAATTTAAAGTAGATAGCATACGTATCAATAAAATAAATATTGAATTTAATATTATTATTTAACATTAGTTTACGTTATATATATATATATATATATATATATATATATATATATATATATATATATACACACACACAAACATATAATGTATTTACTTAACTTATTTAGTATTAGTCTAGCTCACTCAATATATTTGATTTGCAATGACAATAACTATTCACTTGTTTTAACTTTATCTTCTTTTCTTTTTTTTTGTCCCTCTTTTTCTATAAAAAAAAAATTAGGTGTCTCGATTAACATGCCATCTCCTCACATACATAAATGAATGTATGTTTCACATTTATGTGTCACTTTATGCAAGGTAGATATTTATGTTAGGTATTTTCAATGTTTCAAATGCGAGCAATTTGTTTCACAAACAGATGTTATTTAGGCTATGTAGATGGTCATCGAAGCGAACTTACCTCAAACATTTCAATGTAGACCTGTAACTTCTTTTTGTTCAGTCATTCAATTTATTTTGATGATAATTGGGATGTATATTACATAATATACGCTTGTCGCCTTTGTTGATTTTGTTTTTTATCATCTTATGAAGTTGTAGGTCAACAAAGAGTAAATGTATACTTGAATATGATATGTACTCTTCAGACCCATTAAAATTATTTTCTTTTCATCATCCCGAAAACACAGCTTCTTCTTCAAATCCTGAATGTGACTCCATATTCACACATTTTGGATTCTCTCATTCAGCATACCCAAATTTGCTAAATGAAAATTTTCTTTTTAAAATCAAAACCAAAAATTAAAACACACATGGATCCTTTATTTAGCATACCTAAATTTGCTAAGTAAAGAATCCTCTTTTCAAAAATCAAAATAAAATATATTTGGATCTCTTTAGCATGCTAAGAATCCTCTTTTCAAAATCATCAAAACAAAATATATTTGGATCATTTATTTAGCATACCAAAATTTGTTAAGTAAAGATCCTCTTTTCACAAACAACAAAATATTTGGATTACTTTAGCATACTTAAATTTTCTAAGAATTCTCTTTTCAAAATCATCAAAACAAAAATACATTTGGATTTTTTTAGCATACTTAACTTTGCTAAGAATCCTCTTTTCAAAATCATCAAAACAAAACACACATGGATCCTTTATTTAGAATACCTAAATATGCTAAGTAAATAACTCTCTTTTCAAAATTCATCAAAAACAAAACACATTTGGATCCTTTATTTAACATTCCTAAATTTGCTAAGTAAAGATCCTCTTTTCCAAAAATAATGACACATTTGGATTCTTCATTTATCATACCTAAATTTATTAAGTGAAGATTTCATTCTCAAATTCGCACATAATTCACAAACAAGCAAACAAAAGAAGGAAATTATTTTCAAACACTTTAGTTAGCATACCCAAATTTGCTAAGTAAATTCCAAAATCACAAATGCGAACAAAATCAAATGATCCTTTACTTTAACATATCTAATTTGTTAAATGAAGGATCCTCAAACACAAAAAATCAAATTCAAATATGAACCAATGGAAGCATCAATCTCTTTAAAAATATTTTTGAACCTATTTTCAACATATACAAATTTGTTGAAAATTGAATCTACATTCAAAAATCCCCTTTCTAATCAATTCAAAATCTCTCTCCAAATTCAAAGAGCCCCACTTAACATATTCAAATTGTTAAGTGTGGGTTCAACTTCTCAAAACAAAATTCAAAAGTCTGCACAAGGGAATTTGATTCAAGTTTGTTTTCAAACATTGACTTCCTTAGTTTGGTTAATTTAGTTCAATTCAGTTCAATCAAATGGTAGCACAGAAGTATGTCTTCACATTTTCTTTTGGGATGGATTTTTCATTGGATCAGGCTAGCCTCCCACAATCTGACTTTGCCCACCTCATTTATTCTGGCTGAGATTTTGAGGGGGCTAGGATCACTTGTGAGGGGACTACCCTCACAACAACCAGCAGGAGTGTGGTAACCGGGCAGAAGCCGGTTATCCAGGTTGAGATGTCGTCTGACTCTGAGTTTCCCTCACTGAAGAGGAAGGCTATGGCAGTTCCCACAGCAGTAGTAGTTCCAGTGCAGTGTGCTCAGTGATTCCCCTTTCTTTCCCAGTACGGGCTAACACCCATTAGTTGGCTCCTTCTAATGGGAAGGCTCCCTTGATCCCAGGGATAGTCTCCCCCACCTACGAGATTGGGTCTAGTTCTCGTGCTGCCCCTCTTAGCATGACTTAGCGCCGTAACTAGTGTCGCCAGATCAAGCGGCATCATGACCACATAGCCAAGAAGTTACAGACAGTTTCTCAGTCTGCAGTAGAGGAGATACCTAGGATTGTGTCTCCTCTTATCACAGAGAACAAGTTTCACCCCATCTTTGATTTCGATGAAGAGGAAGACATTAGGAGGATCTCAGTTTCACCTCCACCCGCAGTTCATTTTGAGTCCCCTATTAGACACTGGAGGAGGTTGTATACCTTCCTTAGATCAGTTCTATGCCAATTTGACAAAGCTTACAGACGATCAGAGTCTGCGGCTCAATTTGATTTATTTTTTTGTCATCTCTCGTAGTATGGGCAGGAACATTAGACAGGATAGAGCCAGGGAGGCCTGGATATCAGTACAAGTCACTAGCTAGAGAGGAGGTATAGCGGGCGTCAGCTTGACCTCGTGGACTTTCTCGACGGCGTTACTGCTGGTCATTCGACATCATTGTATTGGTACCCATCACGCAAGAGGAGCTCCAACCCAAGAGTCGGTGGTGCCTTCACCACTTTACCCCACGTCTACCATTTCCACTCCATGTTCCATCATCCACCATTCTAGCAAATGCCATGAAGGCTACATCCGGGAGAAAAGAGCCCCAATAGATCCCATTTCATCTATCATTCTGATGATGTCGAGCTCTTGCTTGACCTCCTTCCCCAATTATGGTGAGAGGGAATGGATCTCAGTATAGTATTTATTCCACCACCACCACCATAGCAGGCTATGGAGATAATAGCAGTCGAGGGGGGAAAAATACAGTACCACTGTCCCATGGCTATAGATCCTCTTAAGAGTACCATTCCACCCATATCTAGCAGTAGCTAAGAGCATCTATCCTCTAGTGAGCGTAGTCCTCATAAAATCAGTCCTTCAATAGCAGGGGAGGTTAGATGCATTTCTGTTCATGACATTGATCCTACTAATGGTTAGCCTCGATCTTTTAAACCTATTCAGTTGGACAGATCCCGAGATGACATTGTAACTCAATATCTAGTTGAGAAGAAGGATATCCTAGGATATGCCTGGTCTGATTTAGGGGAGAAGAATATCAGTTTTGATTCTAACGAAGATGATCTATTTGAGGATTTAGGGGGAGTCTACATGGATGATACTAGGGGTTCTCTCCTTCTTGATCAGTAGAATTTGGAAGGTGATGCGATCGGCGGGATGATACGACATACCAACACCTCCTTCAACAATTAAAATAAAAGGATGAACAAATCGATAGGATGGGAAAGAAGCTTTAAAACATGCTAGTAGTAGTTTTGGCACTTCATAAGAAAGCGCTGGCAGTACATCCTACTATTGCAGAGACAAGTCAGCTTGAGTTGTTACATATCTTGGATCAACCTAAGAGTTTAGCTCCGGTAGAGCCGACATCACCAGCTTATATAGAAAGGTAGTAGATAGTACCTCCATACAAGAAAAGGACATTAAAATCATGGTTGAGCGGTGAGAGAAGCGTTGGCACAAGCTCAAGGAGAATCATCGGTTCCAAAGGGTAGATCCTACATAAAGGAATTCGATAACATCCAGTATCCTAAGGGTTTCGTGCCACCTTCTTTCAAGAGCTTTGATTACACGGAAACCGAAGCACATAATGCACCGAGCCAACTGCGGTGGGTGATGCTCTTTTGTTCCATCTTTTTATCAATAGTTTAGTAGGCATAGCCTTCGATTGGTATGTTGAACTTCCTAACAGTTCAGTGAAGACCTTTACTAAGTTAGAGCAACTCTTCATTAAGAGGTTTGCTGGAGCTCAGTAAAGAGTGACTATATGCGATCTCATTATGAGTCAACAATCATTGATTATATTCTTAGATGGTATAATTTGAGTATGAAATGTGAACCACAACTGTCTGAATATCACGCCATTGAAATTCTACTAAAAAAATATTTATGGCCCGGTTGCCTTCATGCTCAAAGGTTTCACCATCAAAAAATTTGAGAAGCTAATCAATAAGGTGGCTAGCTTAGAAGGAGAAGCCAAATAGTTGCCTTTTTCAGATCAATCGATAAAGCCAAAGCTATAGAACTTATGAGAAGAAGCCAGGGCAGTGATAGCAGTAGACAAGGGAAAGCAGCCGGCTAGAGAGCAGTTTGAGAGACCTCGTGCTCCATCGTCACTTCCATCTCTCTGCGGCAATCCCGGCCGTAGCCTCCATGGCCTTGTCTCCTCCTCACCACACTCACAATAGCGTACACATACACGCCACCGAGTATACCATCCACCTACTTTTTTGGATAAACTAAATAAGCCTTATTCATTTAAGAGGGAGGTAGATAGAAAAATCTTTAAGAACCTTTTAAAGAAACCTGACTTTCAGCTACCCAAGCCTAGAAAGCTAGAGAAAGTGGGCAAAAGCAATGATCCAAACTTTTTCCCCTACCACCGCATGCTAGGCTATGTTTTGGAGGATTAATTTACATTTAAGGACTGGCTTGACCAAAGCTATAAGATAGGCGTCATAGTTATCCCAAAGGAATATCTTATGGAACAGCCATCTAGTTCCATTAGGGTAATCCTTGGGGATACCTACAATCCTCTCAAAATCAAAGAAGGTTGAAATATTTCCTTATCTCGAATCTCTAAAAATATTATATTCAAAATTATGAAACTTTCCTTGCAGGTGCCTGAAGTAACTCGAACCTCCAACATCAAGGAAGGTTCGTAAGTTGCCACAGACAACTTAGGGTGAGTGGGAGCTCAGCAGCATCAGTAGCATTCCATGCTAAGCCAGGATAACCAAGTAGCACAACCACGTCGAGTCCACCATCACCATTGCACTACCTTAGTCGACACTTTTGCTAGCTCTTCCTCTAATAGACATCTTATATCGGTAGATGAGGGCATCAAATCTCTCACCCCACTTAATTTACTAGATTTTTACTATGTACCTCCTTCAAAATCCAAGAAATCAAGGAATAAAGCTATTTTGAATTACATCTGTGTCACTTCTAATGGGTTGTCTAACATTATTCTTTTAGAAAGCTCTCCAAGTCTAAACACTAATTATAATAACTCCGATATTCCCTTTTCTGATTCAAAGTTGGACTTTCCTTCTCTGAATACTATGGGTTCACCTCTCGAGATAAACTTGGAATCATCTAATTGAGGGTCCCATAAGAGAAGGTATGTGAGCTTGACGAGCAGGTTAAATCTTCCACTAACTTACCACAAGAGATCACCAAAGTTAATCTCCATAGTGGCATGGTTCTACCTCCTAGGGCAGCACATCAAGATAAACAAAAACAAGTCATTGGTTCAAATGATTGAGAAACCCCTCCATACGTCACTCTTAGATATGCTTGCAGAGGATCAACCCAAAGTGGATTACAATGTCCTCTCTCACCTAAGAAAGTTAACATCTAAGTTAAGCATATATGATGCCCTTGTATTATCCAAAGAGGTGAGGGAGTCATTAATCAAAGCTTTTCTTGATCTTAAAATATGCTTAGCTCAGCTGACCACTATTGGAGAGGAGACACATTATTCCACGAAAGCCCAATGAGTCACTTTCACCAAAAAAGACCTTCTTTTGGGGGATATGGAGCACAACCATCCCCACTATATTATAGTGGGCATGGGCAGATTCAGACTCTCTAGAGTTCTTATTGATCCAGGTGCATTGATAAATATTATGAGTCTTATGCCTCAAGCTCAATATATTGCAGGCTTCTATACAATCATATATATATATATATATATATATATATATATATATATATATATATATATATATATATATATATTATGATCTTATATAACTTATGTACACTTTTAATAAGACTTTTATATAAACATGGATCTTCTTTTTCTCATTAATCATCATTGAGAGTTTGATTTTACATTATTATTTCAATGAGAATAAAAGTCATACCTTTTGACTAACTTGAGAACTTCTTTAGCATTGCGTCCTTAAGTGATGTGGATGTCTTTATGTTCTTGCTTCACATTTACTTCAATGCAATAAGATATGAGCTTAATATTTTTCATTTCTCAAATTTTGGCAATTTCTTTCTTGAACTCCTTAAAGATGCTTACTTTTAACCTATACAAAAATCATCTTATGTAAACACACAATCAAGCTATCTTTATTTTAAACCTCAATATAGTGTGCATATTCATATGGACATTTAGCAAAATTCTTTCTTAAAAGTTTTGTTGATTTGAGTGTTTTAAGCTATTGGATCTTGCTTTAGGCCATACAAGGCTTCTTTAACCTCAATTATTTCTCTTCTTATTATTTCACTTGGTTTCAAGGGTTATTTAATATATAACATTTTTTTTTAAGAACTACATTTATAAAAGTAGAATTCACATTCATGTGATATATTTTCATTTATACCAAGCTTCTAAAAAATGATTAGTCTAATAGTTTTAATATTAGTGATATGTGCATATATTTCTTCATAGTTAATTCCATTTTTTTGAATCTATCCTTTAGTCATTAATCTTATTTAATATCTCTTCATATATGTTTTAGTATTGTTTTTCACTTTGTATACCAATTTAGATTCAATCTTCTTGTATGCTTGAGGAAGTGTAATATGCTCATATGCATTCTGCTTTGTTTGATTCCTTCATCCATAGTATTTACCCACTTCTTACTTTCATTGAACGAAGAAGTAGAATGTCACCTTGGTTGTTGATTAGTGTATTCTCATTTGATCCATCACTTGAAGGTATTATTAAAGTTGAGCTTTCATGGGATCTTATTATTATTCTCTTACAGCCTCTTCTACCTTTTATTAAGTAGATTATATGCAAACACTTTAGCATAAAACTCTTTTGACGTCGTCTCACTTTTAAGTATGCTTTGAGCTATGTTGATTATATTTTGATTTTTTGTATAGTTTTTTTAAAAATATATTAGTATAATAGTGTCACAAATAATTTGCATATATGAGTAGAATTATAACTCCTACTTTGGACTACTATGGAAAACTTTTTGAAATGGCTTTTCAAAGCGACCTTGAGATAATTGATTTGTTGGTTGATGTAAGATAAGCATCTCACTATCTCATTCATTAAGTAAAGTTCAAGGCTACCCAAATCAAGAAATTTATATGATAAATGTCATATCCATGATCAATCACTATATCAATCTTTGTACACTTTGTTACAAAACTTTACAAAATTTAGAAAAAAGTATTTTATTTATGAAATAGGCCCCTTAATAATCAAAATATTCTCTTTATCTTAAAAATTGATTTTTTTTGTTAAGTAATATAATATTTTGTCTCTAATAATTGGCCCAAATTCAAAATATTATTTTTCATGTTTGATATAAAGTACATATTTGGGATGTATTAATGATCTCTAAAGTGTTTGAGAATTATACCTTTGCCTTTGATCTCCATTAAGTTTTTTTTTTTCTTTGCTTTATTGTGCTTGAAAATCTGGTTATTTCTCCATACATGTAATTATTTGCATGGTCTTCATTTTGTCCTTGCACCTAAACAATATGGTTTTATCATCTTAACTCATGTATTTTACAAAGTTATACTTCTCCTATTGTACATTTGACGTTAAAGCTCAATGGCTAAACTTTTAATAACTACAACATTTGATATAAGAGTTGTCATAGCTTAATTATTTATTCTCTCTTCTAATTATTATATTTGTGGATTTTTACTCATATCTCTATTATTAAATTTATTGGAGTTATTATTATATCTACTTCTTCATTCTTTTTATCGTTTATGACAATCATTTTAATTATGTTATTTTTGTCTTTGACATCTATAATTATCAAACTTTTCTTATCTCTGATTGAGTTATAGCAATTGCACCATTATCTCTATTAATTTTTACATTTTTTTTGTTTTTCCTCATAAACTTGCAAGAAACTTAATACACCTTTACACTCATGATTTTAAAATAGACTCTTCAATGGTGTGGTCTAAAATTTGAATTTAAAGTACAAGGAATTTTGACAAAGCAAATGCAAAATTGGACAATTTTTTTTTTTGTATTTTCATTTGTGTTAAAGTCCTCCAATGATAGCCCATGGGATGCGGAAACAAGAGAAGATCGAGGAAACGTGGATGTTCGAGCATAAATTTTTTTTTGTCCTTCCATGAAGTAACGTAAATACATGAGACTAAACAATGCCTTAAACACTTAGTTCAGCATAAATTGAAGCTATGACTTAGGTTCACACTAAGGGGTCATTTGCCCATCCTATATATAAAAATATAGTTAAGAAATGATTGTTATATTTATTCTTTTATTTTCAAAAACAAAATCGATCATAACATTTGGGAGAATTTTAAAAGGATTCATACAATTTAAAATCATTATTAATTTTTTATTGAGCAATGTATATAATTCTAGATCTCCCATCAAAGCTCATTCCATTTATTAATATTTCATAATCAATATCATATTCTATTAACTTATTTTTCTTGTCAAACATAACAAAATAAAATCCAAAAGATTGAATAGAAAATTTTCCCCTCTTAATGAGGAGATCGAACTTTTAGAATGATCCTTCAAAAAATGTTATATTTGAAATGAAAAGCCCACCATAAAAAAAGGCTGGGATATAGGATGCATTTGCATGAAGAAAACAAGCACTATTAAATTTATTTTCATGCCTTTGGATCCTCCATTATTTTAGTTAAGTGATGATTAATAAACTCATGCTTTTTTTATCATTCAAGATAAAGACTCAACAAGGCATAAAATACAAGTTGGTATGATTCATAGAGCATGTATGCATAACTAATTATACAATTCACATCATCAACTTTAAGACCACTCACATAATTTAATAACATTAATGAATATAAGATGAAATATAGCAAATGTATGGGCACTAATTATAAGTACTATTAAAATGGAAGATAACTATTAGAAGGTAGGAATATTTTTTGGTTGATAGGCCAATGAAGATAAGGTGGCCTTGAGGCAGAAAGTGACAAATGGGTTTAGTTCCTGACTTCACCTTCAATTCTTGAAGCCTATATAATCTAGATTCTAAGCTGAGCTGTTTCTGTGGCATGTCACAATACAATCCACCATCACTCTATTTTTGTCGAATAATTGCACTTTATTTGCTTTTTTTTTGGGACTTTTAAGTGAATTTAATTGTAAACTCACACACACAATGCATGTACAAGGACTTGAACTCAAGATATTTTCGCTAAAATTCAAAGCTCTCAACCAATAAACTAAGATGACTTGCACCACTTTTTATGCTTCCATGTTCATCCTTGTATGACAATGGTATAATACTCTTGAGTATAACTTTGGATGATAAGACACTAGCCCCTTGATTCTATATGAATATATTTTGTATTTTAGAAATAAAATTATATTTATATTTTGATTAACTTTATTTTTAATTTAGAGTACATTTAATACTTGCCATGCACCTCCCTTCTTTGAGTCCCACCACATACTTTTCCTTGGTGGCAACTGGCCACCTTTAAGTGTCACTCTAGTCTTAATAAATCACACAACTTTGCTGCCCAGACCAGTTTGGATGAACTCCACCATATCTTTCATGGAGGTAACACAGCACTTTTTCTCACCATCGAGGGGTGGCTTCTCACACTCTGCTAGAGTTCATTCCATAGCTATAGCCTCTGCTGAGCCACACTCAATGCCAAAGAAGTTGAGGATTTTAGGGAGCTTCGTGGAGGAGAAAGGTGCAGCCTTGGCCTTCTAGGTAGAGAAAAAGGCAAGTTTGAGGTGATCTTGGTTAGGTCAAGAGTCATAATTGTGCCTGGATTGTAGCTATCTTTCAGAAAGAATAGTGGAGTGTTTGGGCCATCATGATTTGCTTGTCGGTGGAAATACATTTGTAATGGCGATTGGTACATTTTCAATTGAAAGAATGCATCATAATCAAAAGAAATAAGCTCTTTTCATACTTTTGAGAAGTGGAATGATAAATTATAATTTTTTAGCGATGAGAAATAGCTCTAAATAGTTTTAATTTACATAATATCCCGGGTTTTATACATTGGATCATTGGTTGAACCTATTTGACTGTGAATCAAGCATATGATTAATCTAGTTAGTCTAAAATCATTTTCACACCAAATCAATGAAATCAACCATGTTTGGTTTGAAGGTTTTAGTTATACAAAATTAGCCAATCTAAAACTAACCTTTGAAATTACCTTTAATTCTCAATTAAACAATTAAAGTTTTTCTTATTTAATATTAAGCCTAACATAATATTTTAATCTAATTATTTTAAAAATAAATCTTATAAGTTTTAAAAATTATTATTATTATTAGAAAGTTATTCAAATTAATCTATGGCTTGTCCACCATGTTAGCTCATACTTTAGATCTTTTCTTTTATTTGAAGAGTGCAATACTAAATCTCTATGACTATGTTGAAATATTAGTTGGATTGCTTGGAGGAATTAGACTGCATGATTTGGACTTTGGTAGTGTTAAATGGGTTTTGAGATGTAAGTATATATGAATAAAATTTTAATTTAAAACTGTATAATCTTTTTATAAATTATATTGTATGATATACAAATTTATTTTAAAAATATATAATTTATAATAACATTTTATACTTATTTTACACTTTATATTATTATTATTATTATTATTATTATTATTATTATTATTATTATTATTATTATTATTATTATTATTATTTAATAAAGTTTTTAAAATATTTTTATATTTTAAATTTTACATTCTTATTATAAATTATATTCTTATTAATAATCATATTTATATTTATACATCTATATTATAAAGTTTTTAAAATTTAAATATCTACATTTACATAAAATTTTATTTTAACTACTCTTATTTATTACTTTAATTTTGAAATTATTAAAAAAAATCTTTATGATTATTTTGTTTATTTTTAATATATATTTATCATATATTTATATTGTTATATTTCTGTTTTATATTTAAATAATTTTAATATTTATTATATTATCTGAGTCAATCTATGATTCAACTCCGTCGAATTATTAAATCTTAAAACTCTTTTTCTTGTAATTCCTTAATTATTTTGATTTCCACAACCATAATAATATCAATCATATGAAAGGTTTCAAAATCAAAAGCTATTACAACATATTTTAATACTCTATATTAATACTAAGGCATCATAATCATCAACATCATAAAAAAATCTAAATAAACATTGTGCCAAAGACAATTTTGATGTAGTTTTCTTTTGTTAGTTCATATATATGTGACGTTATTGGTATTTTATACAATTTGTGTGCTGTTCTTGAGACACTTACATATTATAAAATGAGAGAGAGAGAGAGAGAGAGAGAGAGAGAGAGAGAGAGAGAGAGGGTAGGCTGGAGGAGGATCTTGAGGGATTGGAGTTTGGGGAAGGACACTTTGGAATGTTGGGATGACAGTACTTTGAATGTCGCTGCATGAGCTTTTGTGATCTGTGACAATTGAAACAAAAAAAAAATATTGGCAAGTAGTCAAAGCTTAGGAACAAAATTTCTCATAAAATATTTAGCTCATCAAATGATCCATCCATCCATATCTGCGAATCTTGAAACTTATAATTCGGGTAAATCCATCATAAATCTGAGGATGTCTATATATTTGATTTTCTTTCTTTGATGGATGAGTAGCTAATTACAATGGAGGTGAAGAAAGTCAAGAGCGGAAATCCATGAGAAAGCGACCTGCGGTTAATGATTAAAATTGATAGGTTTTGATCGAGTTAATGACTATATCATGGGGCTAATATAGTAGCCTATTGCTTAATAATTCAACATAAATAGGATTATTATATATATTTTAGATTGAATTTTCTTTACTCAAGTGATATTTTTTATATATACAAGATATTTCTAATCATTTTGCTAGATAAATTGATATTTAAAAATTTGTAATTGTTTTGATTATTACTATTATAAAAAATAAATAAAATTTTGCAAAATAAAAATTAAAATTCACTCATGAAATAAATACATTTTTTTTGTGCTAATGAAAACTTTCCTTCTTTGATGAAGAGATCGAGGAAGGCTCAAAATAATGGAACCTTGCTTTGGTATGCTATGCTTTAAGTAAGTGCCTTTTTATGGTAATCTTCTCCAAGCTATCAACAATATCTGGAAACTACGAAGTACGGTTGAGCTAATCTCTCTTGCCAAAGGTTTTTTCCTTTTTAAATTTAACTTTGCTGAGGATTTGGACATCATTTTGGCTGGTGGCCCTTGGTTTATTCATGGCAACCCTTTCATTTTAAGAAGTGGTCTCCTGATTTTAAACCTATCAAGGAAGACTTTAAAGAGGTACCTATATGAGTTAAGTTCCCAAATCTCCCCCACTACTACGGGTTAGAAAATGGTTTTTTCATGATTGCTATCAAAATTAGTATTCCTCTAGCTGTGGATCCTCTCATTGCCAAAGGCACTCACCTCACTTTTTCTAGAGTTAGCATTCATATCAATGTTAATTCTACCCTCCCTAATTTTATTACAATTATGATTAAAGGACAAGACATATTACATCATGTTATTTATAGATGGCCTCTCATGTCAAACTTGTGGCACATTTGCTCATGACCCCACCAACTCTCCTAAACTACCTAATCGAAAACAACCCTCTACTTCTTTTCCCCATCACGTTAAAAGTTTTAGCGAGGCTAGAACTAGCGACAACTTCGGTAGCATTAGTCGACCTGCCCACTATTCCCCATAGCAACAACCACCTCTCGCTGACCTCAATATACGCCTCCTCAATGTGGAATCCACTATTGATGATTCCCAACCAATATTAATGATATCTCTCATCTAAACAAATTGATCAATTGACCTCTCTAAAAGAGCTCATCTAAGAGGGTCCATTTTAATCTCCTTTACAACCTCACAACTTCTAACTAAGCCCTCACAACCAAACTTACTTCCTCCACCTCCTCCTCCCTGCTTGTCACCCCAAAGCCTAATAAAGGCAAACCCAAAGGAGAATCCTACTAATCTCAATAGTGAACTATGTTCTACCCCAACATCCTTATTTGAAATGTTCGTGATTTAAAAATAATAAGGTTGACCTTATCTGCCTACTGGAAACTAAACTCTCCCCTTTCCTCCATCTCTGATCCCTTCTTCATAGGCATTTCAGCTTATTTCCTACTAAAGATAACCAGGACAGCTTCGATATCGTTCCTAACAATCAAATCTGGCTCAAGTGGATAACCTGGACAACTTCAGCTTATTTTTGCTCTTTGCAATGAATTAAAAAATATCAAATCTGCCCTCCTCAATTGGAAATGGAACTCCTATGATAACATATCTAATTCCATTTCTGATAAAAAATCAACAAAATGAGATCATGTATCAAAGACAACTACATGAAGCATTAGTTTGTGAGTAAATGTGGATTAAACAATGAGCAAAATGCACTTGACTTGCTAAAGGGGAGATGATATCAAATTATTTTATCTAAAATTAGAATAAGAAGCAACATGAATCATCTGAGAGAGCTCTCAGGAAGCAACTCTTACATTTGCACTCAAGATGGCATAGCTAGTGAAGCGATCTCATTCTTTCATTCAATGCTCAATAGCACCTCAAATGCATCCAGTAACTATCTTGTGAATATTCTTGTTAGCTGCACCCTCAATTCATCTAAATATGAAGAACTTATTAACACATGCGATTAAAGGTGCCTTTTAGTGTTGACTTTGATAATGTCCCTAGCTCAGATGGTTTTGTTTCCAAATTCTTTAAAGATACTTGGTCCATCGATCCTTCATGCATTCATCAAATACTTTTTAGCAACTCTACTTTTCCGAAAAGGTTAAACACTCTGATCACTCATTCATCTGAGCTCTCACAATGACTATAGACTATTTCTCTCTATACTATCTATAAAATCATTACCAAATTACTTATTAACATGCTTAAACTTATTATGCCTAGTATTACACTCCTTGCTTAGGCTGCCTTCAGTGCTGGTCATGATATTATAGACAACATCAAATGAACTCTTATATGGCTTCAATTTTTTGTCAAAATTGACTTAATGAAGGCTTCTAATAAAGTACCCTCCCCCCCCCCGCCGCCTATTCATTAAATGGATCAAAGCTTGCATAGCACAAGTTCATTTTCTATAATTATTAATTGTGGGATAAGAGGCTATTTCAAATCCTCTTCTAGCTTAAGGTCGCTTTCCTCTTTAACCTTACCTTTCTATTATTATGGATGCTCCCTAGACTCTTGGACCTTCATCAACCCTATCTTTGGCGGTGGAAGTGTTATGATAAATGGTTATAATATATCTCATCTCATATATCGATGATCTTTATATTTATGTGAAAGTGACCTTAACACTATTAATTGCTTATCTTCTACTCTCCATACTTTTAATTTGGCCTTTAATCTTTATGTTAATCCATTAAAATATACTATTTATTTCTCTTAATTTATTGACACTCATTTGCAACAAAAAATCTATGAAATCAGTAGTTTTAACTCCAAGCCTCTCTGGAACTATCTTGGGGTCACTATCAAGTCCTAAAAGCTCAGAGCTTCAGATTGTCTCAAAATTATGGATAAACTTTAGTATTGGCTATCTCCATGGAAGCAAAAATTTCTTTTTTTTGTAGGGAGACTCAAACTAATTAAATCAACTATGTGGAGCTACCATTATTAGTTAGTTCCTCCATCAATCCTAAAGGTTTGAGGAAGAAACTCACATCCATCATTAACAACTTCCTCCACCATAATGGGTCTGAAGAAAATGCATACAATTGGAGTATCACAACCAAACCAAAAGAATATGTATGGGTCTCCCTAATTTTGATGTCATCAATCTCATGTGCAAATCAAAGATCATTTGGAGACATTACAACTTCAATTTTTATCTAGCTAATTAGTATTGCAAGTTCTATGGCTCTCTTTGGTTTAAGATGAGATCCAATATCTCTCTTTTTTGGAAATATCCGATGCAAGTGACAACCAGAATTAAGAATTGCATATTACTAAAAGTTACCTCTAAAAGCAACCTCCTCTTCTACTTTGACCCATGGATTTGGTTATATGATTTTGAGAGATTTGACAATCAAAATTTTAATTGGTTCCCCTATCGATTCACACTTTACTTTCTAAAGTTATCATGAATCAGCTAGTCATTGACTCATACCCAAAATACCCAGATTATACTTTCGACTTATCAAACATACCCATTAGGGAAAGAAAAGGTATGTATATGGAGGGAATGGACTTCTATTCATAAATCTACTTATTCTTTTGCTTATGAAAATTATGATAAAGAGGATTGGAGTGGGTATCTTTGGTTGTCAAGGACTCCCTCAAATTTATAGCAATTGTTTGAAAATTCTTAATGTAGATCTAAAGATAAAAGATATCTTGGCCAAGAGAGGTCTTGATATTAATCAATATTGTGTTTTTTGCTATTTTTGTGATAGAATCCCACATCCATTTATTTTTTTAAAAGCCCTCATTCTCATGCACTACTTAAAAGTTGTATTCCCGATGAAAATTTCTTTCTTATTACATGCAATTTCCATCAAGTGCTTGCACATTCTGACATCATGGCATGCAAAATATTCAAAAACTTTTATTATAATAATCACGCCCATTATATCTAGAAGGAAAGGAATAATAGAATTTTCAAGGACTCACCTACCGCTTTAATCTACGATCCTAAACATACATTTTGCTATGAAATAGAAGATGAGGTAGTAGAAATTCAAAAATTGCATACCACATTAAATCAAAAGTTTCTACAATATCTAAAGCATTTTTCATCCTCTGCTTTGCTCATTATTTTGGTTCTACCTTTCGCATTTGGAGATACATTTTGTTTTCAGGGCTTTTCTTTTTGGTGAGCTATGATAAACTCCAACTCTTATTTGAGCTCAACCGATTATCTTATGTTACCTTGAGCCGCCTATTTGATTGTGATTGTGGTGTGCTCATTTATCTCTACATGCTTGTGGTTGATCTATTGGCTTGACTATATCCTCTTGGATGATCTAATACCTCTCTTTTTGCTGGAATTTCTAGAAGCAATATACTCTATGATGCTATTAAGGTGCTCTTTGCATTTTGAGAACCTTTATGCCATTGTACATTTTTCTCCATGCTTTAGATGCACCTCATGTATTTTCATTTTGGGGCATTAAACTCATGGGTTGTGCAAACCTATCTAAGATAGTCTTGAGAATCGATCTATTGAAATTTGACTTGGATTCCCGAGCTCACTCTTATTTCAATTTTGCATTTCCTTTTTATAGCTTTTTTGTGGGTTTCTTCTTTATCAAATTTTTTGATTATATTTTGTATCTTCTTTTAATCTATGAAATTGTTGAGTGGTCCGAATATTTCCAAAAAATGTAAAAAAAAACTATTGCTTTCCAACAATAGATTTTGGAGTTGTCAACTTAAATTTATCTGTTAAAATTTAATTTAAATTCCATCTCTTTCTTCAACAACATTTTCATTCAATTTTTAAAAATATAATTCATTTATTTATAATATTTTCTTTTAAAATAATTAATATATATATATATATATATATATATATATATATAAAGAGAGAGAGAGAGAGAGAGAGAGAGAGAGACCAAATGGTGAGAAATATAGGTGGACTTGAAATATTGACATTTGACAAATGCCAATTAAACTAATCCTTTGATGTTGGAACTGAGTTTAATTAAATTCAAAATAATAAAAATTAATAATGAAAATTAATAGATAGTTAATCTCTCTCTCTCTCTCTCTATATATATATATATATATATATATAGATTTATAATTTATATGAATTTTCTTTTGCTTGATCCCAAAACTTAAGAAAACGACCATTTTGTTTTCCAAGAAGAAAAATAGGAAATAAAACTAATTCTTGACCAAAAGCTGTAAAATAGATAATAAATATATTTAATATGTTTTCAAAAAAAACAGATAGAGTAAAATAAAGAATTAGGACAAAAAAAAAAACCGTCAGGTTTGAGTGAGCCACCCTCAATTTAAAATTTCCATTTTGAATCAGAGCGACTTTTAGTCAAATTAATAATAATTTATTTTGAGATAATTGTTGAATTTGGTTGCAACAAATCCCAATATATTTCTAAAATGTGTAGAAATTTGTATGTACATTGATGTTATAAATCGAAGTAGAAAAACTCGAAGAGATAAACTAATAAATCACTCACAAATCATACAAAAAACACAAGATTTATATGAAAATTTTAAAAATGGGAAAAATCACTGACACAGAAGGAAAATTCACTATATTAAAGGAATTAAGGATTAAAAGTGGAGAGTTTTTACTAATGGGATGTTTCGTTGGTTTAAAAAAGAATACAATATTAAAGAAATTCAATATAGAAGGAATGTAGTGTATTTAAAATAATTTGTAGTTATTTGGATAAATTAAATTAAATTCAAGAATTTATTTTTTAGTATTTGGCTTGAATAAAATAAAATTAATATAAAATTCATGATGATATATCCATTTATCTATCTATCTATCTATTTATATATATATATATATATATATATATATATATATATATATATATATATATATATATATATATAATTTTTTAATACAATTCAATATCTTTTCAAGTAAGTATCATTTTTGAGTGATTGTTGAAACAGTAAATAATTTGCATTTAGCATAAAAATTTACCACTGAATTAGATCATTATTGTTTGCATACTGAAATCAACACAAAGAGAAATATTTATTTGAAGTATTACTTTATACAACTATAAATATATTTGCTATTGTGGAAGACTTGTGGAAGGTTTATTTTTTTATATGTGTTTTATTTTATGTTTTTTATTTTGTTTAGGTGGATCCAACAATTAATTACTAAGTTTGAAGAGGGAAGAGAAGAGAACTTCTCTTTCCTTTAACTAAGTAATTTCTAAAGTGGGTTCACATTTTAGTTTCATTTAGGTGAATGTTTTGATTAAATCTTTTAATCAATCCTAAGTTTATATAAACTCTAAACAAACCTATCAAAAGAAAGACAATTTAAGATTAAGAAAAATGAATCAAAATTCACATAGCACATTACTTCAATTCTTTTATATATAGCATGCATATAGATGCACCCTAAGCATATCTATGCAAATGCAAATCATTTAACTTTTTTTATGATGCATGCTAAGTAATCCATTTAAGAAAATTTAGAATGATGCATGTAGAAATTTATATTTGATTTAAGTTAATATAAACCATTAAAAATTCTATAAATCATAAATTAATTTAATATAAAAATTAAAATATAAAATATGATTTAATTAATAAATTTATATTTAAAGTGTAAAAATATTGAATTATATTAGAATAATTCTTAAATTTTTTATTAAAATTACTTTTGTTGTTCTAAGATAAAGAGAATTTGCCCATATATTTTAAAATTATTTATTATTTTCTTAATTTGTCATGTTATGAAATTTAAAATTATTAAAATTATTAAATAATATAAAGTAATTTTAAAAAGTTATGAAATTTATATTTGATATTCTCTGCTTATATAATAGTTTTATAATTGAGAAATATTTTAGATAGTTTTTAATTTCTTTTACAAAAATATTATAAAATTATAATCAAAATTAATTAGATAATAGAAAAATTAATAAAATCCATCCACGATAGATAGGAATTGTTATGAAATACCTTATTGTTTCATGTAGCATAGGTTTTATAACATTATGATGCCTAAACGGTCTTGATGTTAATTATCTACTAAAGTTAACTTGTTTTTGTGCATTCTTAAAAATCTTAAATAATTAAAACATAACTAGAATAAAGTTCAAACAAAATCTTTTGAATGACTAATCACTTAAATTAAAACCATATCTAGTTAAATTAAACATCCAATTTGAACTTAGAAAATTGAAACCTAATAGACATATATTTGCGACTTAGCATACACAAGATATATAATAAGACACAACCATATACATTTAGAATGATTTGTTTGATCTGTTTATTGTGATAATATGTTGTAATGCAATGATACTAGGTTAGTTTATTGATGGATTGTGGAAACTATTAGATTAAACTAAAATTGTTTTTTTTGTTGGTGATCATGTTTAAATAAAGCACTATTGTGATATTATTATTATTATTTTTCTAAGAAATTAATCATTTTACTTGTGGGTGTTACTTAAAATCTTAAATACTAAAGGCCCCTTAGAATAATCAATAAGGCAGTGGTGACATGTAAATGTGTCGGTATTTTTTGATCGATTAATGTTTGAATGATTGTGTATTTTGAATATAACATATGAACTAACATATATTTTGTAAATGGAAGGTTGCAATTTTTTGATGTTATAAGTGTACTTATTAAAAACAATTCCAGAGGATCATATATTTGAATCTAAAATAACTTAAAATGAATAGGCAGTTAAGTTTGAGTCTATTAGTAGGTTTATAGACTAATGCTTATAATTTTTTAAATTTTAGGACTATAATTTGTTGCCCAGCCACACTCATCTTTATTATTATTTTTTAAAATTATTTAATTTGTTTGATGTGTTTGCGTTTTGTTTATACACATTGAATGAAATGAAATGGTTACTTTTAATTTGATCGACAAGCTTATGATTTTCCCATGGTTTAGCCATGTTAAACTTGAATTAAAATTTTTTTTAAGATTAAAATTTAATAAATGAGTTATGAATAAAATAAAGTAGAATTCCCAAAAGCTTTGTCAATATATTTGATTTATTTTGCAACCTTCTCCTTAAAATGTTCTATCACCATTGCATGAATAGAGGCCACATAATCTTTAAAGATAACATTTGCTTAAAAGAGGTAGTTACTCATTAGTTAGGGCCAAAATTATTGGGACATGAAATTTGCATCACATATTAGAGTTATGTTTAATAAACAAGAAAAAAAACCCAAAAATAAAATATAAAGCATTAGCCCAGGAGCATTGTATACCCTGCATCCTTTGCTTTAGTTGCTATAGTTAGATTTCTTCTAATTAAAAAAGGGCTTACCTATATTGCATAATATATGACTTGACCTCAAAAGTTTCAAACTCTTATGTGTATTTAACTAATAATCATTTTAAAGTAGGATTGCAAGTTTAATAGAGTCTGACCTATTTCAGTTTCAAGAGAAGTTGGAACATATAATGGGTTATCTCTATAAAGAACATGTACTTCATACAACAACAACAACAAGCCATTATCCCATTATATGAGGTTAGCTACATGAATCCTTTTTTCTATTGTGTTATTAAATGTTAAATTCTCATTTAATTTTAATAAAATAAGGTTATTTTTATACTTCCCAACTAAGTCTTTCTAAGTCTTTGTATTTCTTATCATAGGACAAATCTAATACATCTACTCTCCTAACTAGATCATTAGATGACTGGTGTATTATGTGACCAAACCATCAAAGATGACTCTCTCTAATCTTATCTGCCATTGGAGTATTTCACTCTTTTTATGTATATATTCATTTCACAATTTATCTCTATGTGTAAATCCAGTTAGCCACCTAAGCATCCTCATCACCAAAACACTTTAAACAATGTTATGCTTCTCTTTTACTAGGCAACATGTTTGTACCATAAAGCATTGTAAGTGTCACTATCATATAAATTTTTTCTTAAGTTAAGCATTTTATCACAATGTATTCCTTCAATTCAACTTGAATTATACTACTAACACCTCTATCTATTTTACCATCACTTTGAAGAGTATACCTAAGAAATCTAATACATTCACTCTTTTTAATGTCTTGATCACCCATTCTCACAATCCTACTACTAGATCTACTACTACTAAAATTACACTCCATGTAGTTTGTTTTAGATCTACTCAAATGATAACCTTTAGATTCTACGGTTGACCTCCATAATAAAGTTTCTCTTAAACTCCCTCTCTAGTCTTAAGAAAAAATATAGAAAATATATAGTAGTGGTACATCCTATATATGATTAGTAAGAATACCCATAACCAAAGAAAAAATATATGGGCTTAAAGCTGAGTCTTGATATAATCTACTTGAAATAAGAAAATATTTGGTCAATCTTCCTTGTATTTGAATACAAGTAACAACTAAAGTATGTACATCCTTAATTACTTGAATATACACAATATTAACTCCTTTTTATTCAAGAACTCTCAAAAGTACTTCTTTGGGAACTTTATCATATGCTATCTTTAAATCAACAAATATCATATGAATATCTTCTTTTTCTCTGATACTTCTTCATCAAATCTCTCAACAAATGTATAACATCCATAGTAGATTTACACAACATAAATCCAAACTAATTTCAAGAATCATAATTTATGCTCAATTACTCACTCCCATAATTTTAATGTATGACACATTAACTTAATTCCTCTATAATTTACACACTCATAGTTAAAATAAAATTTAAAATAAAGAAACTTCTAGGAATGCAGAATAGACAAATTTTGAAAACTTTTTCTATTATTATATTTAAATCCATGGTTGGATGATATTTTTATTTTTTAGATAGTATATCTTTATATTTATCACATTTATATACAATACTAAGAAACCCCTCTTTATTTTAGTTTTTGAATCTATTACAAAATTGTATCTTTCATCTCTCAAGATAATAAAATATTCCTAATGCATATTCAATCACTAAAATAAAGTTAATTTTAAAGTTTGTGGGTTTCCCTAACTTTTCCGACACTCATTGTCTACATTGATATTAAAACCTATCATTAATATTGATGCTCATTAAAGATATCAATGTCAATATCTACAAATGAAATGAAGTCAAATTACTTATTCTCTCGCTATAGTCCAATTGAATTTGTCTTAAATTAAAATTATAAAGTGTACACTTATAATAGTGTGTAAGTATTAATCTTGCACACTCCTTTATAAAAACTACAAGGGGAAAGAGTGTATAGGCTGGAAGATGTTGGTAGAGATTGGAGTTTGGGAAAGGATAACTTACTAGTAAGCTGAGTTGACATTACTTCTTATGTCTCTACATGGACACTTATGAGATGCATCAACAAAAAGTAAAGACACTTAATTGACCAACTAAATTTTTTTAACTTTAAAAAAAAAATTCCTTAAAATTTTAGGACATATTTGGTTAACTTCTTTGAATATGGTTGATTCTATCTATTGGTTGATGAGTAGCTTACCATGATGATGAAGATGGCCAAAAGTGAGAAATTCACGAGATGAATGATATTGTAATATATGTTACAAATTTATCACAAGTGATTCTTTTTTACACAAGAAGATTATATTGATTTAAAATACCCTACTCTTTTTAATGTAAAATAAAATTTTATAAGGATTTCACTATTATCATACAAAATACAGATAAAATTCTTGAAAATAATTAAAGATTGTCATACATACCACTCAAAATATTCTTATTTTCATATCTAACATCCAAAACATTATTTTTACACCTATACCACCTTAAAATCATTAATCCCCAATTTTAGCACTCATTCTAACAAGTCGAATTAGCTATTATTCACCTAACCCAACACTCATTCCATATCCTAGCAGGTTTTAAGTATTTTCTCTTTACATAAGGTCATTTCAATTGCTTCTTATCCGAGTTTAGAATCCACTTCTGATTTTGAAGGTTAATAAATGATTAAAAAAAAAGTACGTGGATGCCCTTGCTTTACTTGATCAATTTTATGTAATGGAGCATCTAACAATTTGCTTCAGTTACCCCAAAGACCGCTGATACAAACATTTGACCAAGTGCTTCAAAATATTATCTTTAATTAATGAATTTCACTGATTATCTTTAATTAATGAATTTCATTGACATAAAAAAAAATACTATACTTAAACTTTTAATTAGAACATTTTAAAATTGAAGCTCATTAAAAGCAATATTTTTTTTAAAAAGTTCTTCATAATTTTTAATTAATGTCAAATATTAGCTAAGACAAAAAAAACATATATTCTCTTATTAAAATTAATTAGATAGATCATTATACTACTTATTCATTACAATAATTGAATATATATTTTTAATAATAAATATTATCATGATAAGATTATTCTAATTTTTGTGGGTTCATTGATAACATATTTTGAGAAGGATATTGCAATATAATTTAAAATAAAATTAATAATTGTGATTTTGATGCATAAAAATAACATCATGGATAATTTAAAATACTTAATCATAATTTTTTTTAATTTTAAGTTGTTCTTACTCATGTTAATTTAATTTTTTATTTTTAATTAAAATATAAATTTAATATATCTTTTTTATTCCGTCATTTTTTCTTTGAGTTCTATTGTGACATTGAATATAATAATTGCACAGCAACTAGGAAAAATTCAAATCAGAACTTTATACAGTAACTCTTAACAGATTCTTAATAATGCAACATTATCGTTCATCCTGATTGTTCGGTCGACAAAATTTTAAAATAAATATGATTTCAAATGTAATTAATAATTTAAGTATCTTAAAAAAATTAGAAATAGTTATAGTCCCCATTTACGGACGACTTGCTTTCCGTCGAATCGGCGTGGCTAATCACCTAAAAGTGTCTGGTCGTTTACACTTATATATATGAGTTGCTTTACGGACGACTTGATATTATATATGGAAATTAAGCGTTAAAACTTTCAATCATTTTTTAAAAGTATTTTATCAATTTGGTTGGATTTAGGTGTCACTATTATCTGTCATTGGAGTTACTCCAACTTTCCGATGCTTATATAAAGTCTCTTATTCTCCTGATCAATATTTTATTAAATTCTTAATGTTTTATCTCAAATTGTATAAATATATGAATTTGTTAATTTATTTTATTTTGAGGAAAAATTAGCATGTTTTTAATGATCTGCATATTTTTTATGCTATATTTTATAAGTATTTCATTAACTAGTAGATAAATATAGTTTAAATGGATTTTATTTAATTTCAAATTTGTTTAAGATGAAGATTTTTTTATTAAAAATAATGATATTGTGAAAAGTGTAAAACTACCTTAACTACTCTCAAGAATTTCTTTAACCTCACATATATATATCTTTAAAATTTTACATGAAAATAAATGATAGTAGAATTACTTATATAATTCCACCCTCTTTAAGCTTGAGAGATGATTATCCATATAATTTGAAGTAAATTTTTCCCTTGATTTCTATATATTTATGTACGTATATAGATCTCTTTATACACTAATGATCTAGATATTATGTCCATCATTTAAGATATTAGACTAAATATTAATATTTATCCTTATTCATGTGGACAAATTTTTGATCTTATCATTATTCTTAGGATAAATTCAACATTTACTATTCAAACATAAGGGCTTTCAAAATTCAATATATTGAAGGATGAGGACTCAATTCATATATAAATAAATTTAGAATTAAATAAAATGCCATTTAAATTATATTTATCTACTAATTAATCAAATCTTGTAAAATTTTGCCTTGTCGGTTTAGTTTTTGTTGATTTGGTATCAAATACTTCGAGTAAAATTTATACATAACATTATTTATTTAAAAATTATATTTAGCACATGTTTGATTAAGTGAATTTTTGAATAACATATAAATAAATATCATGCCTCTCAAAATTAAAAAAAATCCTATTTCCAGTATTTTCATATAAGTATGTAATTTCAATAATTAAAACAAAAAAAACACACTTAAAGAATATTCTCTATTTTTTTTAAAAAAAAGATAACATTTACTACTATACAAGCCATACCATCATATCCTCAATTCAAAAATCTGGGAAAAGAGAGTAAGGAATATTACTGCTTTCAACAATTTCAATCATTAGATTTAGAATTGTCAGCTTATGTGCAAATCATGCATTAAAATGGTTAATAAATTGCTGCTATACTTTGATGAAAGTGGAAAACTCATTTCAATATATATATATATATTTCAAGAGGGTTCTTTAATAAGTATAATGATAAATTGTTTTATGTGATATTAATTTTGCTATATCAATAGAACTTCAGTGGTTTAAATCGTCACAATCGATTGTACCATAAAACTCTAACAATTAATGTATTGTCGTGAAATATGTTTGTATCAAAAAGTAAATACTGCATTTATGCAAAGATTTTTAAATTGCTACAATAAAAAAAGTAAATACTGCAGTCATGCAAAGATATTCAAATTGCTACTTTATTAAAATTGCTTTAGGGTTCCGAGCTCCCCTTTTCTCCTCAAACCTCTGCCCTAGCCGACGTCCCTCCTCGGTGATTTTCCTCCCCTATTGTAGTGTGTTTGTGCTTGATCTCGAACCCGGAGGCCATTTTCATTTCTGTTTTGCTTTATTCGATCATGGATTCTACCTTGGCTCCCCTTTGGGGGAACCCCACATCAGATCGTGCGGTAGTGACAGGTATGGATCCTCTCAGAAACTTTGGCTCAAATCCTTCCATGGCTACTAAATCTTTCAACGAGGTGCTTGCGGGTAAGGCAAAAAACCTTGGTGAGTCTTTCGATTTTGTTTCTATATCTTTCCGGGGAGTACCCGCTATTATGTGCTCAGATTCAATGGTGGAAAAGCTGGCAAAAACTATTTGAATTTGCTTTGGTTGGTAAATTTGCTCTACGACGTCCTTCTATGGATAATATCTGAAGCTTTTTTCATTTGTTGAAATTATCTGGAGTTTTTTGTTGATTGATTCTCGGCATTTATTGATTCAATTATCTAATGATTTGGATTATTCCCGTGTTTTTGCAAGATGATCGTATTTTGTTTTTAATTGCCAAATGTGGTTATTGAAATGGACTCATTTTTTTGACATTGAGGAATCTCCTATTATCCCATTTTGGTTGTCTATTCCTAACCTTCGCATGCATTTCTTTAATCTCAAATTTCTCTATGCTGTGGTTGGTCTGTTCGGTCGGCCTCTCCAGTTGGACCAAGCAACTGCTTTTAGCACTAGACCTTCTGTTGCTCGGATACTTGTGGAATTGGACATCACTAAAAAATATCCTAAGGAAATTTGGTTAGCGTCAGAAAAATATGACTATTTACCAAAAGTAGAATTTGAAAACTTCCCTATATTTTGCTCCCATCATATAATTCATGGTTATGGATTTGCTGATTGTTTTATAGCCCATCCACATTTAAAGAAAAAATCTGTAATTTTAAAATCCCCATTAAGGCCACTTTGAATGAACCATTAAATGACTAATACAACGCCCAAATACTTGATAAAAATGATCCCCAGGTTCATAGCCACCAACCTGAATCCAAGATGGATACGACTGAGCAATTACCTGTTGGCGCACTTCCTATTAAGGAACAGGCTCCTCATGTTGGAACCCACTTACAAAATAACAATATTGACATTAATGCTTCGAATAGTAGCTCTGGATCCCCCCCTTATGGCTGATCCCTTACTAATGCAAATATCCCTACTTCTGTATCTCCATTAGCTAAAGATCATATGAATACTAATGTAGGATTGGAGGATGTGCAGTATTTAGAGATAACTTCCACCCCTAATTTAGGTATTTGTGTTTTTCCTAATTCCAATCCTCGATTCTCTTCTCTTCGAATCTAAACCCAAAACCTAAGTTGTATCAGGTCATCAACACTGAATTGGAAGAAGGAGAAATGACCTTTAATCTCCAAGCTCCTCTTGGCAACAAACACTTAACTAGACATTCGTTATCTAATGGTGAGGCTGTAGATTTGGACAATGACTTTCACATAGTTACAAAAAAGAGAAACAAATCATCTAAATCTAAATTTCCTAACTTTTCCAAAGTTACTAGATATGGCTCCTCTCATCCAAAGTAAATGGTCTCTTTCTTGATCTGGAATGAGAGAGGGATAGGCTCCCTCTCTGTTCGTGATAGACTCAGCAACTTAGTTTGCACCCATAACATTTCTTTTCTAGCAATCTTGGAACCCTTTATCCTTCCTTCTAGCATTCAATATGTTGTTAGAATGACTAGCTTTAGTAGTTTTTTCGTGAACTCGAGTAATAAAATTTGGATCTTTTGGAAAAATTCTTTTGCGATTCATATTATCCAGGATCTTCACCAAGTAGTGAATGCTAAAATCTCTTTTGACAATTGGTCATGTTTTGGATCTTTTGTTTATGCCTCCTAGAGTAGGTATGGTAGAAGGAGCCTGTGGTGAGATCTGGTTAATTTTTCAGCCTCGGTTAATGCTCCCTAGTTCGTGGGTGGGGATTTTAACACTATCTCTTCCTCTTCGGAACAAGTGGGTGGAAATGCTCCTAACCTATTATCCATGGAGGAATTTAATAATATGATCTTGGATTGCCACCTGATCAATCTAGGTTTTATTGGCTCTCAATTCACTTTGAATAATCATAGACTTTGGCAAAGACTTGATAGGATTATGTTCAATGATCTATGGATCAATTCCTTTTTGATTACTTCTGTTGAACACCTTGGTAGAACCTTATCTGATCATTCTCCTTTGCTAATCTCTGTTAAGATTAATACGAAGTCCCCCTCTTCTCATATTCCTTTCTGTTTTCAAAATATGTGGCTTCTGGATGATATATTTGCGGAGGTGGTTGCTAGTAATTGAGGAGATCATCTTTATCCTGATGATTCTATTATGGGATGAAGAGATTATGGCTTAAATTAAAAAGGCTTAAACAATTCCTCAAATGGTGGAACAAACACTGCTTCAAAAATCTTTTTACGAACATAAAAGATTTAAAACAAGAGGTCATAGCGTTAGAAGAAGCTGCTATCCATGATACCTCTAAAAGTATCTTATCAAACCAAGCCAAAGATTGGTTAACATGCTATCAAGACATTGAGGAAACCTATTGGAGGCAAAAGGCTTCTGTTAAAAAGATATCAGAGGCATATAGGAATACCAAATATTTTCATGCTATGTTCAAAAAGAAAAAGGCCTTAAATCACATGAAGAAAATCAAAAATAATGATGATAATAGTTCGATGATAAGGAGCTTGCTGATTCGGGTGTATCTTTCTTCACTAATCTCCTTAATAATAATGTTAACTATGAGGTAGTAGCATGGCCTGAGGTTATCCCTAAAATCATTACCAAAGAAGATATCAAAATGCTTACCTCCTTACCCTCTGAATTTGAAATTACATCCACCTTACAGAATATGAATCAGATTCTATGGCTGGCCCTGATGGTTTCATTACCTTATTTTTTCAAAAATGTTGGAACATTATTAAAGAAGATGTTGTTCTTGATTTTTTTTAAAGGAAATATCCAACCCCAAATTCTTTTCTAGTACTTCCATTGTTCTAATTCCTAAAATTGATAATCCCAAACTTTGGAACCATTTTAGACCTATAAGCCTATGTACTCTTTTTAATAAGCTCATATCTAATATCCTGGCCATAAGATTAGGTAGTTTACTTCCTAAAATCATTTTCCCCAATCAAACGGGTTTTGTCAAAGGTCGATCTATCTTTGATAATGTATTGTTAGCTCAAAAAATTGTCCATAATTTAAACACTAAAGTTCGGTGTGGGAATCTAGTTTTTAAGTTGGACATTTCCAAAGCCTACGATAATATTGGTTGGACTTTCCTCTACAAAATTCTATCTCTCTTTTGCTTTTCCAATCTGTTTATTACTTTAACCAAGAATGGTATTAAAAACTCTGGGTTCTCATTACTTATTAATGGCAAGGTTTATGGCTTCTTTTCTTCATCCCATGGGATAAGGCAAGAGGACCCCTTTCTCCGCCCTTTTCATTATCAGCGGAATATCTTTCAAGTCTTGAACTTTTGTTTCTCAAAATGCCTAACATGTTTTACAAGACTAGGGGTGGTTTTGCTATCTCCCACCTCAGCTTTATAGATGGTTTCATTATTTTCTGCAATGGGTCTACCCATTACATAAAGAAACTGTATAAGTTTCTTACTCACTTTCGTAGGGAGAGTGGCTTAAAAATTAACCCTGACATAAGTGGCTCCATTGCTAGAAAATTGATTCCTCTTCCTAGGATCAAAACTATTAAGAGTATCATGGGTTTTGCCCACTGTACTCTCCCTATTAAGTATCTGGGTACTCCTTTATACTGTGGTACTAAAAGATCTTCCCTTTTTGATGAGGTTATTCAAAAAATCTATAAGAAAATTTTCCTCGGGAATTCCACCTTCTATCTTTTGGAGCCAGACTTGTGCTGATTAAAAGCATTCTGCTCCTTACCCTTTTATTTGCTTTCCACTATTATCCCTACCACATCTATCATTAATAAGATTAACCATCTTTTCAACAAATTCTTTTGGGGATCTACTTCATCCTCCAAAAAAACTCATTTGGCTTGTTGGTACACCTGTTGTGGCCCTTTGAATAAAGGTGGTTTAGGTTGTAAAATTTTAGAAGATTCCATTAAATGCTTTTCTTACAAAATGTGGTGGAATCTTAGAAGCAATCACAGCTACTGGTCAAAATTTATTCTTGCCAAATACTGTAAGGGTAATCACCCCTCATTTGTGCTTTCAAAATGGGGGATTCTTTTGTGTGTAGAAGACTCTGTAACATCAAGTGGGCTGTTGAGGAGTTGATCTCCTGGGGTGTGAATTCTGGTTCATCCTTATTTTGGCAAGATAATTGGCTAGGTTTGGGTTCTATTGACTCATTACTCAATACTCATTCTATTGATAGGCTCAAAGTTAGCCATTTCATTACTTAGAATTCTTGGGATATAGCTCAATTAGGTTCTTATGTACCCAATGTGATCATTAACAAAATCCTTAATATTAATCCAACTTCCAATAGAATTGATCAAATCCTATTTAACAATTCCTCCTCTAGTGATTTTATTTTTAAGGATGTGTGGCAAGATATTAGATTCAAAAGTCAAGATTCTTTAATCTTTCCCAAAATCTGGAGTAATTCTATCCCTACCTCCTTTTGGTCCTTGCTTTATCCTTAAACACTACATTCTGTGGATACCATTCTCTAAAAAAGGCTTTCATCTTCCATCCAAATGTCAATGTTGCTTCCACATTGAAACTTTGGATCATGTCTTTTAATGGCTCCATTCTAAAGTCTAGCACGGTATGATAGTTTGTTTAATACTTTGTTTTGATGGATCCCTTTCTATATTCCTTTTAAATAATTTTCTATCTTCTTCCTCGAAAGGACATGTCAAATGTGTTCTGGCTATTACTTTACTGTGGTATATCTGGTTGGAAAGAAATGATGCTAAACATAGTGATATTACCATGAATTTTCACCGTGTTATTTCTAGAACCAAATATAAAATTATGTCCCTTTATAAAGCTAACCTTCTTCCTCCTTCTAGCTTCAAAGATGTTAAGCATCTGGCCCCCTACTTTGGGATTTTCATCCTGTCTTCTGAAGTTGATTTTATTTGTAAGACTATCTATTGGATAAAACCCAGTATCATATTATTAAGGTTAATACTTATGGATCTATTGCAAATGGGTTTATGGTTGTGGGGGTATTTTAAGAGATTTTAAAGGCAAGATGATTGCTACATTTGCTATTCCGTTAAGACCCTGTTCTATTCTTTTTGCTGAACTTTATGGCCTGCATTATCGGATATTACTATGCATTCAGAAAGACTTTAAAAAAATATGGCTTGAAATTGATGCTCTCCTCCTTTTGAATTTATTAAATTCTGGAACTCATGGCAATGCTGAAGTCTACTATACTCTTAACCACACGAGGAGGCTTCTTGCTTCTCTTGATTATCATATCTCACATATTTATCGAGAAAGGAATTTGTGTGCTAATTTTTTTGACAATTGGGGTGCAAAATCCTCTATGGTGAATATATTCTCTTATGATAATATTCCTCCCTTATTACGGGGGCTTGTAAATTTAGATAAAAGTGGTTTGCCTTATGTTAGGAATATGTAAGCTTTTAGTTTTGCATTTTGTTTCATCCTCTGGCTGGATGAGTTCTTTCCTCCCCTTTTCGGAGCATATGGCACTTGTGTTCGTATAGAAAATCATTATTTTTTGGGTGCTATATATCCAGAATGTTGTTTTGAAGTCCTTTTATATGGGCTATGATGATAGAGTTTATCATTTTTTGTGTATTGTGTGTTTCTTAAATAGTCCTATGCAATTGTTAGGAATGGATATTCCTAACTGCTGCAATAGTTATCATACTATTTACTTGAATGTTTTGCACACTTGTTTGGTAAGTTATTTTCTTTCTCTATCTGGGAATCTTCCCTCATTTTCCTTGTCGAATCTGAGTTGCTGCAATCATGTCCTCGATTGTTTGTCCTCGGAGCTGTATATGCCTTTTTTTTGGTTTGGTGTATTACAGCTGCCTACTGTGTGGATTATTTTAGTTAACTGTTTGGCCTCGACTATTTATTGGAGAACGGATGGTACTATATGAACATTTGCTGGAGGTTTCAATTTTCATTATTTCACTGTGAGTTGTGTATGCTTTTCTTTTGGTTTGGTATATTACGGTTGCCTATAGATTGGTATCATGCCTTCTTGTTTTCCATTTACTCTGTTATGCTATTTTCTTCTAGATTTATTTATATTTGGTGGTTTTATTTAAGCCTCATTGGATCTGGATGCTACTTCCTATCTTCCTAAGCTTAGTAAAATTTAATTTTATTATGGATCTTGGGTGGATTGGTGTGGATTGGTAATTGGATAGCTGTTGGCAATATATGCCTCATTAGAGCTGTATATGCTTTCCTTTCGGAATGGTGTATTGCGGCTACCTACTGTGTGGATTGTTTATTGGAGACTTGATGGTTCTATATGAACTGAGCTACTGGAGGATTCGAATTTCATTATTTCATCTGGGAGTTGTGTATGCCTTTCTTTGGTTTGGTATATTGCGGCTGCCTGCTGATTGGCACAATGCCTTCTTATTTTTCACTTACTCTATTATGCTATTTTCTTCTGGACCCATTTATATTTGGTGGTTTTTTTTAAGCCTCATTGGATCTGGAAGCTACTTCCTATCTTCCTAAACTTATTACAATTTAATTATATTAGGGATCTTGGGTGGATTGGTGTGGATTGTTTATTGGATAGCTGTTGGCACTATATTGGCTCTAATGTAGATAAAAGAAGGCGTATTCACTTCATTTAGTGGAACTTTGTGTTTCTCTTTTCATTGTTCATACTATTTTGTTGAGCTACATGATTTCCCTATGGATAATTTTTCACAAGTTTGTTTTCTTTGATGGGTGGCAAATTACTTCCCCTCTTTGGATGGTAGTAGCATGTGTGTTGTATCCCTCCTATACTGCTGGATGCACATTTATGTGGCTGCCCCAAACTAGTGTGGATTGTTTGGAGCCCCCTCTAAAATCTTTCTATTACTTTTCAGCTTTAAGTTTACCCATTAGATTCAACTCCTATTTTATTGGTACTAACTAGCCTTCTAGTTGTTTGCAAAGTCCTTTTCCTTTTTATGCACGTATCAAGCAGGAATTTTCTTTTGGATGCAAAATCTCTTCAGCTCTTCACCTACTGCTGTTGGCGGATGTGATGGTTGGTTCCTAAGTGTTTTTTACTCTTTATTTTGGATATTTCTTTGCTTTTGCTGTGTGGGCTATACTTAGACAGGGGATTTACTCTTTAGGTTGATTATAGCTCTTTGAGCGGTAGACTCTGAGTTTATCCCCTTTTAAGGGTCTTGTAACCTTTTTTTTGTGAGCAATAAAATTCCCCTATATAGGGTTCCCTAAAAAATAAAAGATAAAAAAAGATATTCAAATTGCTACAAAGAAATTTGTGACTGAGAAAACTACCGAAAAACCCTATTATTATGACTACTAAAGTTTATTTATTTATTTTTCATTAGTGTATGTAATATTATTATAAAAATAGATAATATGTGAAAAGGATTAATATCTAATTAGTTGGTAGAGAATTAAAAATTGTTTCCTCAATTTATGAAATTTGATAATGATTTATTGCTCATCATATTTGATAAAAAATTAAAGAATTTTTATAAATTTCTCTCTTTCTCTCTCTCACTTTGAGTGTGTGTGTTTGGGACTCTTGTCCATCTGCTCTAATCCATGTTGCATTGCGGTTCTGGAATATATTTCCACAACAATGGTATAAATCATTCCATACAAGGCTGAAAATTGATGAATGCAAGTTGACTTAAATTGGATTTGTATCTGGCTCTTGATCCAAAAAATGAGATAATATAAAGTATAAAAAGTAATAAGGGAGAAAGAGAAAGAGTAGATTAAATTCTCCTTTGTTTTTTTAAGAATGAAGAACAAAAGGACATTTATTTGAAAATTTCAATCTCATCTAGCTAATTAGGTGTCAATCAATGTTAAGACATTTGACCAACTAAGGGTGCAATACTTTCAAACTAAATTCCAACATAAGTTAATCATAGTTAACCTGAGTTTAATTTGCCATTAGATTATCCTAAATAAAATTTAAACTTAATCTAGCACAAGATGACCTATTATGATCTCATATGACCCAAATCTCATAACCGAAGGTTTTCAATGAGTTAATAGTTCTACAGTGGATTTATATAGAATGCTATGGCTTTATAGATCGAGAAAAATAAGGTTCCTATATTCATTTTTAAATTAAAATTTATTAATAAGAACACAGGTGATTTTTTTTTTTTTTTGCATAAGAGAATTTTGATCATTTATAAATTCAAACCATTTTATGTTAAATAAAATTTATAATTATTTAAGATATTATCTTACAAACTATAGATAAATTATGCATAATATTTAGGATCATTATGCCAATAAAAATAAAAAAATGCTTCATATTTTTTTAACTTAGATAAAAATAACTCATATTACCAAAATGAAAACTGAAACAAAGAGAACCACTTCTATTCTATGTAAGACTATTTTCAGGTGTTTATAGACCCTCATAAGAATCAAATGATGTTTAGTTCAAAAATAAAATTAGTGGAACTTTTAGATGTGTATTCATTGATAAGACTATCCCACAAGAATCTAATTATTACAATATTTTATTAGAGGAGACTATAAATATATAAAGTAGTTTGATAGGTGTGAAAGCTACACATTTTTTCATCTTAGATTTATGTATCAAACAAATATTTTTACATAAAATTGAGAATTTAGTTGTACTAATAATTTAAATTTTAAATCAGGTAGATATATCATGGTGGTGAAATTCAACAATTAATTTGTAAAATAATTTGGAGAATCATATAGAGTAGAAACAACACAATCTAAGGTTGAATTGGTGTTTGGAACTTAGCCTAGTGCTTAGACACCCAAGCTAGTGCCTAGGAGCCATCACCAACTGCACAAGTACTTGTACTTGCTAAACATAATGCTAGCATTAGGTTAGAAATGCACACATATAGAGAGTTTGATCTTTATACTACAAATTCTAATGCCTAGATGCCTTGCCCATAAGATAGAAATGCACACATATAGAGAGTTCTACACTTAGGTTCAAGCCTGACAATTGCTATGATATGCCTTAATTTCTCAAGAATTTCTTCCTTATTTAAGAGGAGCTAATGCATCCTTATTTAAACAAATCTATGGATAAATTTATCTTTTTTTACCATCTATTAGCTCTTTTTCTCAAGCTTTTAAAGGGACCCAAGTGAGAAATTGTAGAGGATGCTTCAAGTTCTTAGGGGAACTTTCTTAGTGCTTTTTCTCTATGTTTTGTTTCTTCTCTCCTATTTCTTTTATTTTATTAATATTCATTTAGAAGTGTTTTATGATGATCTTTTATATTTTTCATGAAGTAAACTCTCCTTATAGGTATGCAATGATGCTATTTTGGTGTTGATTTTGATTTAATAAAAGTTAAAGCTTTTTTATACTATATGTTCTGTTCAGAGTTTTTTTGCCTATTGATTGACACACAATCTATGAATTGTTTAGGAGGTCTATTCAAAATCAAGAAGTGGAGGATAAACTCATCATAAATAAAATACTATGGTGATGAGTTGTTAAACATAACTTCGATGAAGCCTTATGTTATCCATATTGAGATTCAAAGTACCTTAGATAATTTTTCTTATATTGAATCTATCTAAAAGAGATAGTTAGATTGTGCACTATTATATTTGTAAGTCACTATTTCTCACTGACCAAAAATTAAATTGTGCATACTCTCATAAAAATACTTTGGAAGAAGATGTAAGTTGATTTGACTAAATTGGTAAAATGACCAACCTAGAAGATTGAGGAGAAATCACATTGGTGACTAAAGTGTTACATGACAGTCCATTGCCTATAGTGTATTGAATTTTTTAGGCTATAGTCAAGGCATAGTTCCCAATATAGGGGCGTAGCAACTAAAGAACCAAACAATGATATCACAATTTTCATTAAATTTTGTTATACTATCAAATATAATGAAATTTTAGATGGATAATCAAACTGTGGTTGTTCTCTTTGTCTCTAAGGGAAGTCAAAATTGGTGAACTCTTTGACCAAGAATTGTATTATAGGTTGAGATGATTTGATGAAGAAGTTATGATATAAGTGCATTTTGAAAATGAAGACAAAATTGATGAGGACTAAAATCTCTAAATTTATATAGATGGAAGTAGATACTCTTTATGATGATTGGATAAGTTCAAAGACCCTTTAAGGAGATGCAATAGGTTGGCTAGGAGAGATGGTTTATGAAGATGGTTATGAACAACTATAAATAGAAAAGCAAGAGGATCATGTTAAGAAGATAGTGGTTGTTGTGCAAGATAAATACTTTATGCAAATGCATAATGTAGTCACTTTCTTGGTGAAGTAACTTAACACTCTTATAGTGCTTGCAATATATGCTCTAGTCTTTTATTGTGGCCATTAGGAAGAGGTCATAATAGTGCTGAATGCCAAATGAACAACTTATTTTCTCAATCATGCTTGGAGCAAGAAAATTTAGTGAGCTACCAATAATCTAAAAATCCTTACTCTAACATGTGTAATCGAAGATGAAAGATCCATCATAAGTTTTATAGAAGAATACATAAAAAGATTAATAGATTGGTGGTTTTCAGTGACCAACTGAAATTTAATAATTAAGAGGATACCAACAATCTAGCTTTTCTTAACAACGAGGCTTTCATAATAAAAGACAAATGACACATCACTAAAAGAGGCATTAATATAGCTGACATTGATGACCACATACTTTATCCTAAGGATAAATGGTACACTTCAGGAGTCATCATACCTTACTAGAAATATAGAAGAATATAGAGTTTCAATTAGGGCAACTAGCACAATAATTATCTCAAAGATAACTTGGTACAATTCTTCCTAGCAACATTGAAGTTAACCCAAAAGTGTATGTTAAGATCTTAGAAGCTGAGAATGAAGAATTAATGGGATAAGAGAAGCTAAAGTAGATTGATGTGGAGAGAAATAGGTAGCCATAAAAAAAGAAAAAAGAGAGAAAGAAGAGTGGCCCAAGTCAAAGTTGTTTCCTGACACTCGCCACAATATATACCACCAATTTCATACTTTTAGAGATATTAAAAGAAGAAAATTGACTAATAAGTTACAAAATTTTAAAGCTATTTTAGACACTTCACATAAATGTTTCTTTTGTTACTCTAAAACAAATGCTAAGTCACATTAAGTTCTTGAAAGATATCTTGTCCAAAAGAGAAAATTAGAAGATCATGAAATAATTTTCTTAATTATGGGATTGTTGACCTCACTTTTGGAGTGAGCTTTCAACTTCTTCATCTTAGACATAGGACTCCTTTAGACATTAAGAGTTTCTTAGTCTTAAGACACTTAACCTAACCCTAGAGACTTAGAAGAGTTAGCCATAGGAATAGGTCATGCCTTAGGGGTATTAGGAAAACTTGCCCCCCATAGCTTGAACCAAATCCTTACTTTCCTCAACCGCAAATTCAAATCAAGTTCAAATTCAAATCAACTTCAAGTTCAAATCAACTTCAAATTCAAATCAACTTCAAGTTCAAATCAACTTCAAATTCTAATCAACTTCAAATTCAAATCAACCTCAAATTCAAATCAAACTTCAAATTCAAATCAACATCAAATTCAAATCAATTCCAACTTAATGGATTTTCTCAAATCATGAATCAATTCCAAATCAAATGATTGAAACCCATGATCAATTCCAAATCCAAGAACCTTCCTAAGCCCTTTGATTTCATCTTATGGACTTAGGCCAAATCAAATTCAAATCACTCCGAATTCAAAAGATTTTCTCATAACCCATTTATATTCTCATTTACATTCATAAATATAAATGAAATATAAATTCAAATAACCAAAACCAAATTCAAAACTCAAGTTCAAATCTAACCTAAATCCAACTTGTACTTTTTCAAGTCAAATTCTTGAACTAAGCTAAATCAAATTCAAATCAATCCAAACCTTTGAATTTTCTCTTCAAACAGTCAATCCTTCAATCACAAGCCAAATATAAACATAAACTTCAATCATCAAACCAACCCAAGTTAAACCCATGTTCACCATTTTGACTTGAAATTGTCAAATGAATCAAACCCATTTGACTCAAAATCACTTACAATTGGATTTATATTTCAATCATAAGTACATATGTGAGTTCAACCAAACTTGAATCAAGCCTTGATCAAGCCAATTGACCCACTTAGGCTCACTTGACCCAAAGTGACCTAAAGGACCTTTTTGAGCCAAATTCTAATCTAACCCAATTTGGATTGAGCTAAGCCCATCTAAGCCTTACATTGTGAGCAATAATCATCATAGGATGATCAATCACTCAAGTTAGGTCAAACCAAGTCAAACCTAGCCTTTGACCAAGTCAACACTTAGCCCAAATGAAACCCAAACTAGCCAAAATCCACTATAAGCCAAACTGATTGAAACCATTGATCTAAACCAATTCATAAATAATGATTGAACTTGACCAAGTCATCATTTGAGCCAAACCTAGCCCAATTGGCCACTTGACCTAAGTTGACCCAAGTTGACCTAAAAAGTCAAAATGGGTCAAATTCATTCTAAATCACATTTTGAACTTGACCAAAGCTTCAATTGGCCAACTAGACCCAACTTAGCCCAATTGACCA